>WHPZ01573995.1:0-22729 GCA_016617965.1 Macrosiphum rosae | reverse complement strand
CCCCCTCCCCACAAAAAAAGGTCTGCCTGTCCATCTACACGGCTCCCGCGGAAATGTCCGTTTTCGGATTATGGGTATATCTCGGTTTTTCACGCATCCTCAGGGCTTCGGTTCGATTTTACAACTGATAACAGCATTAACCCCGAATACATGTCCTAGGGTTTGGGTGGTTTTTTATGGTCGTGGCCTTGTGTTTTGGATTAGGTTTAGAATTTTGAATCCAAAACATTCTACCTGGCGGTTGTTTTTAATTTGTATCCCAGCCCATTGTAGATACTACCTACATTGAAATTCCAGTTATAAAATTCACCACCCATTGGATAGGCAAATGTCCTGGACATGTTACTATTTCAGTTGTCTATGTCTATGAATTAGTTGACAGTATCATCTGAAAACATCATTAATAATTAATACTAGCCAGTGTTTTACTGTTGTTATTAATAAAATTGGTAGCTCTTCACCTGTTAGCTTATACGAAGTCTTATGAATTTTAATTTATTTTTTAGAAAGTCACTTGCAAAGATTCTTTGGAATAAAATAACCAGGCTCATACATGTTTAAAGTTATTTACTTCATTTGATCATATTTTATATCTATGCAAATATTTTTTCCTATACATTGCTGATAATAACTACTTGTTATCCAAACATAATTTGATTTATCATTCTAAGTAAGTAATGAGTAATGACTAATAAGTTAAAATAGAATATTTAAAGTTTAATAAACTAAAAAATAATTATAAATCATAATTTATATTTATAGGTAATTACTTTGGCATAAACATACATTATTAATATCAATGACTTGAGTATATTATCAAGAAGTAAATCAAATCACATTTTTAAAAATGTATTCTTAATTGTTTGTCTACCTTTGAGATGCAACTTGTAAATAATAGAACTGTTTTAAACTAAGCTAAATTGACATAACCTAATCAATAATTATACCTAGTTTTAAAGTTAATTGGTGGACATGGAATATTTAAAAATAATTAATACTTAAATTTGTTTATGTGTACAATATATCGTTATATTCTTGTACACAAATATGTTTCTATTCCGATTTTTTGGCTATGTCTAAAATTTAAACTTATCAATCAACTGATATACATTGTACACCATCAATCCACTTAAACTAAAATATTAAGTGGGTATAGTTAGTGACACAACTAAATATTTTAATTTAGTTTTATATGCATGCAATTTCAATCGATTTTAAATTTTTTTCACACTTATTATTTTTTAACGGGTATTTTTTTCTTTACCATATACCACAGGTAGTTTAGTTTTAAGTTTATCGACTGAACTCTTAAACTATTTCTTATGTAGCAACTTTTTGAAAGCAACATTGCTTAAAAGTTGTAATATTTGATATTTCATAAAATACTGAATAGGTTAAAGATATCAATATTATGTATAATAATTAACATATTATATTGAGATAAATATTAAATGCCCAATTCAAAATTTTTAAAAACTAAATGTTTGATTAATTTTTATAGGTCACAGAGAGAAAGTTTTTTGTCACTAAGAACATAATATGACATATTAATTTCATTATTTGTTATATACCATTATAGGTCAACTTATTGGTACCTATAATAAATATCATTATTTTATGCTTTGTATTAAAATATATATTGAAAACACCTTATGGGTTCCTACCTAAAGATATATAAATTATAATAAAGACTTTCCTTATAACAAATAAAGTATTCATTATTTATTTAGGTAAAAATATAGGTAGGAATTTTATGCATATATAAATGTTGTTATAATTTGTTAAAAAGTTGTTTTAAGATTTATATCTATTTTAAGTTAAAATGTTATCAAGAATTAAATTTGCCATGTCAAGAGTAGTTAAGAAAAACAGTGCAAACATTTTGATGTTTTTTTTAAAATATTTTGTTTTAATCTGTATTCCTTATTGTAAATATTTAAATTTACCTCTATAGTTTAATAACTTTAAATTTATTATTCTTAATAACAGGTTTGTACCTTCAGTAGAACCCCTCTTGTCCGTCTCTCCAATTGATCCGACCATAGTATTATCGTTATAAATACTATGTAATTTAAAAATACAATTTGGATTTTCCAATTAATAGTAGATACATAAAATTAACTGCTAGTTCTAGTTTAATATTTTCCTTATCGCTTGTCCGCTTTAGTACTCCAACCTCTCTCGTATCGTTCCTATCGATTTAATAAAAATGTTCTGTATATTCTGATAATAAGGCCTTTTTCGTGTCCTGAAGGTGACGGGCTAGAGAGGTTTTACTTTATTTAGTATTTACCTATATAATAAACTGGACAATTTTCTGAGAAACAACTTTTATTTAATTTGATTAGATACATTTTAAAACCTAAAAGCAATGGTTATCAATATAAATATGTTTTGCCATCCTTTAATGTCTTATTTTTATAGATGGTGGGGATCTAGTTAATATAGTTAATGTTAGGCTAAATACCTTGCACAAAACTGTTAGACTAAAATAAAATTTACGTATAACTAAAATAGAAAAAAAAAATAGCATAAAAAGTTTTTATGTCTGGTCAAATCTTATCTAAAATAAATTACAGTTTTAACTACCTATCGTGTATTGTAGTACCTATTACCAATCAAATAATTTAGGTTTTGAAATTATAAACCAATATGTCTGTATTTAGAATAAATATGTGAAAGCCTTCAGAGTGGTCCTTGGATAATAATAGGTGTTTAGAAGTACCCCAAGTGGAGTATATTATTTTATAATATATTATTACTATTGTATTAATTTAATCTAGTTTGTACTCCTTTAGGTACCTATACAAGTCTAATAAAATATCACTAGTAGTATGACAAAACATAAATATTTGAATGTATGCATCTATAATAATTGTATAATGAATTTAATATGTAATAAATACAAGGTAAGATAAAAATAAAGTACCTAATCAGAGAAAAATTAATAATAATAAGTGTGAAATATCTGTAGGTATTTTATAATTATGTTCATAATATTATATAAAGTCTCTGTATATAAACTTGCTATTTGAAAATTCCCCTTCAATTCTTTACATTTTGTTTTAGACTACAAATTTATCCATATTTTACGCATAACCAGATAACACTGTATAATCTATATATAAGATATTATACTTAAATTCTAACTTAAGAAGGATTTCTTTATGACCATAAAGTTATTTAAAAATTAATGTAAACATTATATAGGTAACATTTGAACAAATAAAATAAATAATATTTGATACTTTTATTTATGCTAAGTTATTATATTGTTTTTTATACTTCTTGACAATACTTATTTAAATGGATATACATTTCATAAGTACAATTTTAAATGGTAGACAATTGTTCATCATTAATAGGTATTCTTATTGAACATAGATTCAATCAATAGAGCTAAATTACAACTCAGGTACTATTCATCTCAAGGCAATATTTTGTCTTTCTTCTTTTAAACTGTAATATATACAATATAGGTAATACACATATTTAAACTAACATTAAAGTTAATGTCTAACAAAACATAAATACAAATTTTCTGAAGTAAAAAAGTTAAATTTAATTTTCATTACATTTATAATATGAAGGACAAACTTTTTAATTTCTGAAGATCATCCATCCATACATGTATTTTAATATTTAGCAATTACGTTTATTATTAATTTTAAAAAACAGAATAATTTTTCATTTTTAGCTATATTAATTTATATTCCAAGTTTAAAATTTCTGAAAACCAATGGATTTTTATTTCATTGTTTTTAATTTTGATAGTAGGTCCCTATTTTAATTAAAAAAATTATAGTCAGTGAAATAAACTAATAAAAATCAATAAATTCTATTAATGTATTTGTTGTATATAATATCAATTTTATAGGTGTGGTTTATTTTTTAATTATGGTGTGTAATTTATATATATAAGCGTTCACATCCTTATATCATTATTAAACATTAAGGCGTCTATTTATGTAAACCTTTCAATAACTGACATTTTATATCGCATGGGAAATATATTTGCTGTACATTTTATTTTCTTACAAGTGTCCCTTATATTATAGAGGTTTAATTTATATTTATTTTATAAATACATATAGAATGTTTATTAAAAGTTAATTATTTTCATGCTAAATATAGTTTATGTGGTGGCTGTATTTTTATTCACCCCTTATAAAAATAGTCTCTACTTCTTATTCTACTTATGAATAATAACAAAGATTTGAATACAATCCAAGAGCAATTATTATAAATAGCATAACCGGAAACTTCATACATCACCTTCCATAATATTTATGCACTTATATATACCAAGGCCACAACTGAAAAAAATTTGTTGGGGGTTCCCACATTTTTTTAATATAGATACTGGACACATATCATTTTTTTCATTCAAAATATATAAACTCTTGTTCTACTTATAACAATTTTGGGGAGGGGACCTACCCATCCTAAGTTACGGCCTTGATATATAGTAATTCTTGCAACAAACTACCTAACACAATATTATTATCATTGAGACTTTGAAATTTATTTTAGGCAAAAGAAATTTTGACTAAAGAGTCTAATGTACAAGAAGTAAAATGTCCGGTGACAGTATGCGGGGATGTGCACGGACAGTTCCACGACCTAATGGAACTGTTTCGAATAGGTGGAAAGTCCCCAGATACAAATTACCTGTTCATGGGAGATTATGTTGATCGTGGTTACTATTCTGTTGAAACTGTTACATTATTGGTTGCATTAAAGGTAAGCTAAATTATCAATATTATTTTTCTCAACAAAGTTTATATTTTGTTTATTAAATATATTAAGGTACGATACCGTGAAAGAATAACAATTCTTAGGGGTAATCATGAAAGTCGACAGATTACACAAGTTTATGGCTTCTATGACGAATGCTTACGAAAGTATGGTAATGCGAACGTATGGAAGTTTTTCACCGACCTGTTTGACTATCTCCCATTGACTGCACTTGTTGACGAACAGATTTTCTGTCTTCACGGTGGGCTGTCTCCATCCATTGACACGCTAGATCATATTAGAGCATTAGATCGTATGCAAGAAGTCCCTCATGAAGTAATATATTTAATTGATTTTTATGAACTATGATTTTCATGTATTTATTTTATGTATAGGGTCCTATGTGTGATCTATTATGGTCAGACCCTGATGATCGTATTGGTTGGGGCATATCACCTAGAGGGGCCGGTTATACGTTCGGTCAAGATATTTCAGAAACATTCAATCATTCGAATGGTCTGACACTTGTTTCCAGAGCTCATCAACTTGTGATGGAAGGTTATAATTGGTACGTACAACTTGCATATATTCTTGAAAATTATGGGTATTAATTAAAGTTTTTTGTTGGTAGGTGTCATGATCGTAATGTAGTGACAATATTTTCGGCCCCTAATTATTGTTATCGGTGTGGTAACCAAGCAGCTATTATGGAACTAGACGACGGCTTAAAATACTCATTGTAAGTATACTATTAAAAACTAAAAATATATTATAAATTTGACATTACTTATAATTCATGCAATGTTTTCAGTTTGCAATTCGATCCAGCACCAAGACGCGGCGAACCACACGTCACCCGTAGGACACCAGATTATTTCTTATAAGCTAACAACACCAACTGTGTCTGGTATCAGCCTACTTTACGGTATGATTAAATAATAAATATTTATATACTTATACATATTAATATAAATATATATATATATCGCCAAGTCTTATCTAAGTAATACAATTTTAATGATAATGTAAGAAAACTAATTAAGAGCAAAAGTTAAACTGTATTTTTGTTCTTTTTTTTTACGCTGGCATTTTTATTATTTTTTATTTATACTTTCAAGTAAACGGACAGGATTAATAAATATCTTTTAAAGAAAAAAAATCAAAAATTATTTCAGTTATATATATTATACAATTGTTTTTTTTAAATGCTGTGTGGCATTTTTTTTTTCGACATATTATTGGAGGAAACATTTTACATCTGTATTCCTAACAAATAATTTCATAGAATAATTAAAAATATTTACATTCTAATCTAACGTCATAAAAAAAATATATATATATACGTGTAGTTTTTAACATGATTGTAATCATTTTTCCTGTTGTTTATAAGTTAAGTAAAAAAAAAAAATGAAAATCATAGGCAAATATTACAGTTTTAAAATATTTATATTTTAAATTTGCAAGTAATTAATTTGTACTTTACACATAAATTAGAAATCATGTTGTAAAAATTATAATTATTCTAAACAAATGTGTAAGTATAGATTATGAAAATTTTTGAGTTGTATAGTAGGATGAGTATATCTTTTTTTTTCTTGTCTTTGTGAGCAATCGACATTCGGATTTAACACTCGGGTATAATTAGTCAATAGACTTTTTATTTTAATCAAACCATTTCTGTTTGTTCTTAATTTATTATTATTATTATTATTATTATTATTATTTTATAAATTTATTTATTACAATAATTATTATATCCATTGCTAAATCCGAAATTGGTTAGCATTTAAACAGCTTATAATGGGTTGTCAGTATTTTTAATTTCCAATATATTTTTCCCTGTCATAATGATTAATTTACTAGGCCATCAGGTCTTCTTCAATTTGTATATTTCCAAATTCATAAATTATAGTATAACATTTATCCTGGTTACTTTTTACCTTGTTTTGGACAATATGTATTCTGTCCACTATAGAACCAATATAACATCCAACACCTCAAAATTGATTCCAGATTGAAAGCATATATTTTGCTATGAAATTAATAAGCTTAACAAAGTTGCATCAAGTATATGGACCCTGACATAGAAAGAATTTCACAATATTTTTTATAAAATATGTATATTCATAAGATCGTAATTTAAATTACAAACCATATATAACTTACTTTTAATCATAACTTAATGAATAATAACTAAAGGATTTTTTAACAAAGTCGTGATTATATAATTTGTATTCTATTTTTATTTGTAATCTAATGGAAATATAGATTTTCTTGTATCATTATTTTCCATAAAGTATAATGGTTCACAATTTAGAATTATTAATTGTACATGGCAAATTTCCTCCAATATAATTTTGGGAGATGGTAAGTGTAAATCTCAAAATATTTGAAATTTGGTATGTATACCTTGAATAGTTTTTATTTAAATAAAATACCTTATCATATAAATTATTAGTTTAAATTTCTACCTGTAACTTTCTTATTTTGGTAATTGATATCTTATAATATTTAAAAAAAAAGTTTAATTTCAATTGTAATTTGTAGTTTTGTGGAAATGCACTGGACATTGTGTTGACATTTTGTATAGTTGTTAATTATTATTTGAATGTATCACGTTAGTTAGAATTTTGTTGTATTTTAATACCAACCAAAATTATAAATCTTTTGAAGTAGTCCAGAAAGTCATATTATGTGAGTTGGAATCCTATCCACTTGCCTCTAAAATAATCTTCCATAAATTTAATTATATATTAAAATATGAATGTGCATGCATTATAGTTAATGTGTAAAAAATAAAAATACCACATTTTTAAGAAATCAATTATAGACCCCACCATTTACAATATGTATACATGTCGTTAATCTTGATCATTATTAATTACTATTTAATTAATTTAAACATAAATTTAGGTACCATTTTTAAAAGTATTATACAACTTATTAATAACGCTTAGGGAAATAAAAACTATTATTTTAAAATGTATAATGTTGTCATTGTTACTAGAAGCATTAATCATGTTTTTTTACTCTGAATTGTATGGTGGAAATAGATTTTTGTTGTATGAACTAGAAATGCACAAAATATAAAATTTATTCACTGGTAAAAATAAAAAATATTTTTAAATGAAAAAAAATCTCACATACTGATTATGTTAAGATGCAGGGCTAGGTGAGCGGGGCCACACGCATAAGACTTCTCATTTGGGCCCTGTGCTCACACACTTGAGAATTCCTAAGTTTTCTTTAAATACAACAATTTACATATTATATTATAAAAATAGGTTGAATTTTTATTTGACAGTATTATATTATTAATTAAATAAAATGAAGTACGAAATACTTGTACAATATAGACTATTGTAATGAAGGTGAATAGTCTTCTATATAGTGTACTAAATAAATTGCTACTTGAGGGCAACAACAAGACATCTATATGCAATTAATACAATTTTTCAGTTTGTATAAGTAGTACGCAATAGCCAGTGACAAATTGTAAAAATCGATTTTGTATGATTTCAAAACCAAAAAAGCGGATAAGTGGATGTCGCTCTGCTGTACAGTTGGTTACAAGTGGGTCATTGTATTATGGATTGTATTAAGCTTGAATTCAATTAATATATTCCATAATTGAATAAGAAAAACAATTCTGAGCGCAGACGGTTTGTCAGGTACTGGTAAAAGTAATAGGTAAAAATGATTTACGAATGTTTACATTTTTTTATAGGCCTCACTAAAAAATGTATGCCCCGCAAATTGTAGGGATGGCCCTGTAAGATGACTCAAATTTTATTAACTATAGAGGAAGAAAGGCAGGATTGCGTATTTGTTGCCATAGTGACTTCATGTGTATTATGCATAATAAGGCGTTTGTTCAAACTTCAAACATTTTATTATGTAGTTCAGTAGGTTACTTATAATAAAATACAAGCATCTGTTTAAATGCTATTATTGCTACAATTTTTATTTTAATTAATATAAATACATTTTAAATTTTTAACCAACATAAAAATTAAGTTTGTATTTATATTTTATTAGGTTTTAGGTACGTATATTTGCTGTAGACACATTTATTATAAATACAATACATATTAAGAAATTAGTTAATAGTTCCTGATATGACTTAAAATATATACACTTTTACCTAGCTGTTTGTCATGTAAGTATTGCGTGGCTCAAGTATGTTTACGCAATAATATAAAGTGACGTACCTAATTAAACAAAGGTTAGACTTATTCAAATAATAATATTATTATATATTAATTGTCTGAATCTCATGCTGCGCACATCACAAATTAAGTTAATATAATATACACTCAACTAATCACTACGGATGCCGGCGCCAAACAGTTTGCAAAGATCTGTCGTCGCGGAGGCAGAACGGTACGTAAATATTTTTTATTTTTGTTGTTTGACGCACGCTCGTCCTCCTTCGTCAACATAATATACGTAAATCACGTTTCGCCTCTATTCTTATCTAATATTTGTAGTGTAAAATTAATTGCTAGGGCGTGGGTATAGTTGATTTTTATATTATAACGATATCCATATACACACTATATTATTGAATATGCATATTACAATTTATAGTATTAAAGTATGTCAACTTTTTACCTAAATTCACTGTCCCACAGGAAAGGATACGGAAATAGACAAACTAAGTACAGAATCGAAGCATTCTTTCGAACACTTATTTACACATTGTACACACCTTTAGCAAAAAAAAACGTAAAAACAGTACATTCATCGCTCTGCTCGGTCCTCAGAATGTAAAATATTAAATAAATAATTAAAACGTAGTTTTCGAGTAATGAAAGAAAACTTGTTTAGCTTAGACACATCTCAGTTCTTACTGCCTAATAAATTAACAAATGTTATTTTGTTTGTAAAGTAAATGCGATACAAGCTTGTTGATATTGATAACAGTGTAAGACATACTATTCAGTTTACTGTAGTAGGTACAACCTAAGTATTTTTTTTTCAATTTTTTTGTTTGTTGTGAACTTGTGATGGACAATGATTGTGTTACGACTAAACCCAGTAAAGAGGGATAAAACGGAAAATTTAAAAATATTGAAAATACTATGCACATTTATTTATAAGCGTTTGAAGTTCAAATCTTAGCAAATCTGGATATTTAATCAAAAGTAAGGTTACTAAGATATAATTAAAAAAAAAAGTTTGTGTCTCTCTGCTGTACAAATGGATGGTGTTAAATTTTAATTCAATGATAGAATCATAGAATGATACCAAACGATTCTGAACGAAGACGGTCGGTCAGCCTATTGCTATCATTGATTATAAATACTATTATACCATGTACCTATATATCATGATATTATTGTGCATAAAGTAATTTATATTATAACCTTTTTACACGGAACCTTGTTTTAAATTTGCAATCTTTAGTAATACAATATTTTGTACATTTTTAACTATAAAATAATTATTACATTTTAAATTTTATAAATTTTGTCATTGTAACAATATATTAAGAGCCTTGTATTAAATTTTCAAGCTTTTTTACCTAACAAAATATAAATACAATTTTATTGACATTCATAGCAAAAAAAACTTTAAAAAAGGTGGGGGCAAGTGGAAGCGCTCTGCTGCACAGTAGATTACAGGTGGGTTACTGTAATTAATGGTGTTCAATTTGAATTACGGTCAGCTTATGATATTACTAAGTATATTTGATGATATTATTGTGAATAAAGTCATTTATATATTTACGTGGACCCTTGTTTTAAGTTTTCAATCCTTAGCTATAAATGTTGAACATTTTATAAATTTTTAACTACAAAATAATTATTAAATTTTAAATTTGATAAATTTTGTCAAAATTCAAACTTAAAATGCTTATAAAAAAATATTAGGCAATTGTGCCTATGTATTTATAATATTTTTCAAGTGCTATTGTAACAATATATCAGGAGCCTTGCATTATATTGTCACTCATTTTTACCCAACAAATAACATTTTATTGATACTTAAAGAAAAAAAACTAAAAAAATTGAAAACTGACAATTCCCGTAAACAGTTCAAAAAGAGTCAAAATATTTTGCTAATTTTCGTGATTATTCCGTTATTTATCAAGATTTGAACATTAAATGCTTATAAATAAAATCTGGGACTAAGGATTTTTAATATTTTTCAAATGTCATTGTAACAATATATAGTAGGAGCCTTGTATTAAATTTTCAAGCTTTTTTAGAAGCAACATTCATAGAAAAAAAGACTAATAAATTTGGAAACAGAAAATGTTCCTAAACAGTTCAAAACAAATCAAAATATTTTGGAAATTTTATCGTGTATAGAAAATGCAAATATAAACGACCGGTGAAAATGTCATGTATATACGTTCATTTGTTTTAGAGTGACACCAAAAACCAATATTGATTTTGTGGAAAACCAATTTTGCGAACAAATTTTCGTTTTTCCTTAATTTTTATGTCGTTTTTCCCGACGCTTTTGTGAACTGTTGGGAATTTTAAAATTTGACCTCCCGAATGCACAAACTAAATTCACTTTCCCATCGAACAAGATACTTTTTAAGAAAATCGAAGCAGTTTCACTGTCCCAAACCGTGATGACAGACAAAAAAAAAATAAAAAATGAAAAACATTGTAAATCAATACATTCATCGTTCCATTCAAAATCTAAAATTGGAAACTGAAAATGTCATATATCTACGGTTAAGTATTTGTTGTAGAGTTACACCTAAAACCAAAATCGATTTCGTCAAAAAATTGTTTTTCCCTGTGTTTTGATAACTATTGGGAATTTTATATTTAGTCACCCGAATGCACTAACTAGATTCATTTTCTCATCGAACCAGATGACAAAAAAAAAAAACACATCGTTGTAAAATCAATACATTCATCGCTCCTCTTAGAATCTAAAATTGTCAACGTCTGTAGCTATCTGGAGTAGTCACTGAAGTCTGTAATGTCAGCCTATATTACTAAGTATGTGTATATTTTATGATATTATTACTATTAAATACTTAATATTACTTATGAGTTATGATGCAATAGTGGATACTTATTATGGTAGATTGAATACATTTTTTTCCGAAAAAATTGCATTTTAAAATGTAATTGTGTGTATAAAATATAATTATACCTAATGTAATTTATGGTTTCTTCCCTCAAGACATTCAAGCCATTACACTTAATTTAATTTAAAAAACATACATTATGCTTATTGTACTTTTTTTTTTAGTATAGACTAGATTGTATAAGTTCTAAATTAAAAATTTTAAAAAAAATAATATAATATACTTCAAAAGTTTCAAGTACACACGAATAATATTTTTTAATTAGGTACAAAAAACCTTCGTTTGGATTGTATTTTATTAATTTTAGTTTTTTTTTTTTATAAATGTTAATAAAAAATTATTTGTTGGGTCAAAATCTTAAAAATGTATTACAAGGTTCAAATTTTGACACAACCACAATTAGTTTGTAGACCAAAATTTATATACCTGTTAGGTAAGGCTTGGAAATTTAATACAAGGACTTGTACAGTATCTTTGATACAGTGACATGTTGTAGTATCCCTTTGTTTTACACTGTGTTTAGCCAGTTTTGTATCAAATTTTTGAACTTTCATATGAATTTACGTCTAATAATAAGGTTAAATATGCAATGGTGGGGGGCTCCAGCAGGGCCGTCGTCATACGATTTTGATGGGGGGGGGGGGTTAGATCAAGTATTTGCCGACTATACAAATGTCGACCGGTAATTTCTTAAAAGGAACTATGTGAAGTATCTATGAAAATTCCTGGTTTTTCTGTATAATTATTTAAATTGGGCTAAAATGATTAAAATTTTATAAATATTTTTTGAAAAACATAAAAAAAAATTGAACTAAAACTTTTTGAACAGTTCTATGCATATAGGTAGTCTGTTATACTACTAATTGTTACTATTGTATATATCATACAGCCGCTAGCTGTACAGATACATGATTGTCTGGTTATTTAAACTTTAAAAATAGTGTATCTATTATTAAATCAATATATGATAAGGGTTATAGGAACCAAAATCTAAATTAAAACTCCGGCATCTGCATGTTACACATATGGAAGAACTTAGGTAAACCACTGCAATGTAAAAATTGATCAGGAACATAACACATATTAATATGGGCTTGCCAGTGGTTGTTTTTTTAGTTACCCATTTGGGCTGGTCGAAACTTTTACCCCTTCTATTAAAAACTGAAATGACACCACTGACTGTAATAATAACAATATAGGCCTACCACCCACAGCCCACAGATAGGTGCTTGAGATAGCGATTAGCGATAGTATACCGATGCACGACGGTACTAAAAAAGTTATTATAGGTATTATATACGTATAGCAATCGGCAGTATTTTGATTTCTTAATCAGAAACTCTTAAATTGTAAAGAGTGTATAGTCGAAGTCAGTATGGGAATAAGGAAAACAAGGACTTCTACTTCCCCTTATTTGTATACTAACACTATTGTGGAGTCAATAGTCATTGATTAAATCATAAATATCCACTTATATTTTAAATTTTTTATAACATATAGTAAATTATTAATAGTATCAAAATCTTAAAAACTTAAATGATAACATTACATGTATATTGTATACTATGCAATTCAACAGAGGTGGTTATAGGTTGGTGGGGTTGGCTAGGGGACACAACCCCCTCCAAATCCGGCATTTTTAAAGAATTGTATATTGTTAAAAAGAAATATACTAAAATAAACATTAATATAATATAGAAAGTTTTCTGAAAATTTAATAAATCTTTATAAATTCATAAACCGGTATTAACATCATAAAATGTGTCACTGCATACTTGAGAGGTAACAAGGAAGGTAGTGAAGTTAAATGTCTGAAATGTATATTTTAAACTTTTCATTAAAAGAAGAAAGCAAGTTAGGTACTACGTTAGCTATCTAAACATCAAATACGGTATAGGCGTATAAGTATAGATAAAAAATAGTGATTCTGTGAATCCATGTAGTAATAAGTGCAATAATCATTATTAATAATATTATAATTTATTATTAACTATATGTTTTTTAGTTCACACTATTCTTGGTATATTAATATAATAATAATAGTTAATAGCTATTAATTATTACAATCTAAATAAATAATAATTAAAAAAAAAATTCGATGAGTGGGACACGTCATGTCCAAAAAAGGAACTATCTATAAAGAGTAAAATAGATATATTAGTACATATTAGATGGCTGGTACCACTTAATATATATATATATATATATATATTAATGAAGTCAATAGAAACATAAGAATAAAAAAAGTATGAAGTTATTTATAGTAGGTAGGTACCTATATTGGTATATTAAAATATGAATATTACCTACATTATATATTGTTATAACTGTAACCTATAGTCTATACAATGGTAGGAACTAGGAGAAAAAGTCACGGAAAAAAAGTATCCGGAAAAAAGTCTTGGGAAGAAAAAGTCTGTATTCTAAAGATAATATCTAATAATTACGTTATCATATAATAGGTAACTACTAAATACAAAACTGATAAAACACAAATAATAGCTAATAATTATAAAATTATAAAAAAAAAATATCTCATTGAATCTTAGGTAATCAACAATATTACTAAAAAATTATACATTTATAAATCACAAAGTTAGATGTCGGAATAGAAGAAAAAATATTATGAACTTTTAGATTCTGAGTGAAACGATGAATGTATTGATTTTACAATGATGTGTGTTTTTTTTTTTAATTTTAATTTTTTTTTGTGTCTGTCATCACCTTTTAGGACATTAAAAGTGCTTGGATTTTCTTATAGGAAAGTGAATCTAGTTGAGGGGGCAACAGTAAAAATTTCCCAGTATTTTTCAAAAGCGACATGAAAAACAAAAGAAAAATCTAAAATATACATAAGCACAGTTTATTTTTATAATCATTTTAAGTTCAAATTTGGACGAAATTACATAATAAAAAACCTAGAATAACTATTTTAGTTATTTTTTGTGATTGTGTAATATTATTTGTGGGTACTTGAAACTTCTAAAGTACACTATTATATATCTATGATAGTATCAGGGTTTGTTGATGCATGACGCGTTATAAGTACCTAATAGATATTGTGATATGATTAATTTGGAATTTATTGTAGGTACCTTTTATAGGTAAATTTTTTTTAATACCATAGATAAGTATATAATATGTCTTATACCTAGACTGACATACCGTCTCCGCTCAGAATCGTTTTTCTTATACAATGATATTATATCATTGAATTCAAATTTAATACCATCCATTTTACAGTGACCCACTTCTAACCGACTGTACAGAAGAGCACCTTTTTTCTTAGAGACTTTCCGGGACTTTTTTTCCGTTCCCCAACCGGATCCAGTGCAGATGCGTACGTCTCATTTGCTTACAGCCTATTATTAGTTACAAATTTTCTCACTTGCTTACAAAGTAATTACCCAGAAGAACATCAATTGTCATTTGCTTACACACTCATTTCCCTTCACACTTGGTCAGGCTTAGGACTGGCAGAATATTTTGCAATACTCTGGCGTGTTTAAAAATGAGGGCTCATGAATAAATATTAAATACGTTCAGTGTGAAGCTAACTCTAAATGTAAAATATCATTGTAATAAGTATAGTTAAATATAATATTACAGGTAATATAAAATAATAATATAATCTAATTTAACGATTATGGCCAATTTTTTGAGGCAATTGGTCGTTATTTTCTAAAAAGTTTTGAGTAATACGTTTGATTCTCTCGTCCAATTTTATATATATTTTTTTTCGTTTGGTCCCTTCCAAATTTAATTCAGTGGGTAAAAATCGATGGTCACTTTCTGCTGCTGCTATCTTCAGTTTTTCAATTAAAACCCAAATACTCGGGTGCGATCTTCCCACCAGTGTTTTACATTTATGGTTCCATCCTTCGACACTGTTGTTTGTTCGGTGCTTTTCATTGTGACAGTTCCACATTTCCTTAGAAATAGTGACGGAGTCGAGCCAGTTTTCAACAAAATAGTCGTTAAATTCAGTTAGCTTCACGTCATCAGGTGCAGTACTTCCAATAATAAGCCAAGCGTCGTCAATTTTTTCAAGAGGAATGTAAGCCATGCATTCGAATATCTTAATTTTGTTTATATATATGGATGCTAAGCCAATATCCTGAATTTTTCGCCACAAACATTGCGTGAAGTGGAAATGGCGTCCACGTAATTTTATTTCAGGAAAAAATGTATAATGAAAAGTAAAATATTATTAATTTATATTGTGTTTTTGGTATTAATCACCACGAAATGTAAACGAATAGAAATAACTGGGCAAAACCCGGTGGGCCATTAAAAATGCCAAAGATTTGGGACGGTTCGATGAAATTTTGATTCAGAGATTTTGGCCAGTCTGGATGGACAGCCCAGCAAGCAATGATCTGACGCTGTATCAATGTGTATGGTATTATATCAGCTACATATTATGTAGTACAATTATACGAATTAGTTAATATCAAAAATCAAAATATTTAAATATCCAAAGGAAATGCAACAACCATTTTTTTTGTTTTTAAACGATAAATTACGTCGATTTATGCAGAACATTATTTAATTCGTGTTATTTTTCGAAACTTGCAGTCATTTCAATATGGCCGTGTCGTGAATCAGTGTGGCCAAGTATACGTCGAACTCTGATATTGTGTCGTAATGAATAAAATGTTGAAAAATTAATTTTGGCGAAATAAAGATTAACAAATGTATTCGTATAGTAAAGACAGAAGAGTTAACAAGAAATGTTTTTTTTATAACAATTGTATTCAATGAACCACATTGAAATACAATAAAACGATAAAATACGATTCATTGATGTGTCATTAATCGTACGACTACCGTGGTTAGTGTTGTGCAATATACACGCCTGGTAACTGTGGTCACCTAACCCCCAAACACGAATGCAAGCCGATCCCCGTCCGCACTCGCTCACACATCTCTCTTTCCTATGGCACCGAACTGAACACGTGAACTCCTCCGGTTTTCTCGTTTATTTTCTTGCTATTTACAGGTACAACAGATTTGATTCCAACCCTTCGCAATGACTGAGACAATGCAACTCCGTGGCACCCTTCGTGGGCACAACGGTTGGGTCACGCAGATCGCCACCAATCCGATCCACACTGACATGATTTTGTCTTGTTCACGAGGTAAGTGATGGATCTGCCTAACGCCAACTAACCCTAACTTTTTTCAGACAGAAAGCGTTATTTTCACGTCGAGTGATTTTGTAATCAGTTGCAATGCGGCGTTATTCACGCTCGCGAAAGCACTACGCCGACGAGCCATTTATCGTTTTAACGCTTTCTGTTTGACAGAGCCTTTACTGTTCGTCGCTATCGCACAGCGACTGTGGCCTACCGCACAGTTTTCTCGCCAAGAATTTTGGATATATTCCCCCCAGTTCCTAAGACTGCTACGTGCACTACGCTCCAAAACACAACCGGAGCCGCGGCGGGGCTCCAAACTACTCGATAGCTTTTGGTTATTGTCCGGTGACTAATCCACGACGTTTTTTTTCCACAGACAAGACCCTGATCGTTTGGGACTTAACACGTGACGAACTCAACTACGGCATCCCCAAGAAACGTTTGTACGGACATTCGCACTTCGTCAGTGACGTCGTTCTTTCGTCAGATGGTAACTACGCGCTTTCCGGTTCTTGGGACAAGACCCTCCGTCTGTGGGATTTGGCTGCTGGACGTACCACTCGTCGTTTTGAAGACCACACCAAGGTTCAATATGTCTCAAGCTTTTTTTTTACTTTTTTTTTTTTATTATATATAGAAGCTTTACTGCTTGGTAAGTACTTACACATGTCGGTATATGCTTCGCGGATTGTTCGTTAGGGTCACATTAATTTTTTACATCCATTAAACATTTTTTATTTTTCTGTATAGGATGTACTGAGTGTTGCCTTCTCTGCTGACAACCGTCAAATCGTTTCTGGAAGTCGGGATAAGACTATCAAGTTGTGGAATACTTTGGCTGAGTGCAAATACACTATTCAGGTAAGAGATAAGCTAAAAGTGTACTAATTAACTAACTGGTCTACTTGTATCTTAAAAGAGAATAATCAGATTGCAGACAAATTTTTGTCAGTGTTGGACATTTCCCACACAATTTAACAAATCATTCATTGCCCAACAAATCATGATATAAAGTGTCTATCATAATAATTATAAAGATCATGGCTGTAAGCTCAAATATCGCGATTGCTAATAACCTCAGAAATCTTACTTTTATATCGGCATACATCATGTTGCAAGCGTTAGTGGTGAATATTCCAGCTGTTCTGATTATTTAATTTGGTTGTCAACTTAAAACTATCTTATCACAGGCGGTCGGACAACCATACTATTGGCGATTGAAAGCTTATCAATCTAACGGGGGTGATGTGTATCATTTGTATGTTATTTTACCAGTTCCCCATTACAGATCCACCTCTTCTGGCCTGAAAGTTGATAAGCTTTCAATCGCCAATCTTAAATTGTAATCTTCCACAGACTAGTGTGATTATGAGGATCACGGTGCATAAATAGTGATTTTTCTCTTTTGAAACAGAGTACCTACTTGAACATTGGTTATATCAAAAGTGTTTCATTATAATATATTTTTTAATTTTAATTAAAATATTTTTAGATGATACTACTGTGTTTTCTACCATGTTATTTTAACAATATTTTTGTTGATGTTAAGTTAATTTAGCTTTCTTAATATTTAGATTAATGTTCAACTATAGTATGTTTGAATTACATTTGTCAAAATACTTGATCGTTAATCCCTTGTTATTCTGTGATAAATGCTTGAGTTGCAGGTACTATTTTAGTACATACACAAACAACCTCAATAATCGGGTACAGGTTTATTCCATGTTTACATTGTTTATATAATATTATGTAGAAACGGATTAATTATTATTGTATTTTGTAGAACATAATAATTGGGTACATTTTTTTCTTCTATTATCGTACAAATCATTAGAATTCCAATTTCTACTTTTTAACAAACATGACGTATTTGGGCTGGGTATTTTTTTTTTAACCGACTA
Organism: Macrosiphum rosae; assembly: GCA_016617965.1. NCBI lineage: Eukaryota > Metazoa > Arthropoda > Insecta > Hemiptera > Aphididae > Macrosiphum > Macrosiphum rosae. The sequence goes on along the minus strand of WHPZ01573995.1, from coordinate 3,890 downwards.
TAATGCTTTGGTCGCTATGTTTATTGTCATAGAATCACAAATTAACTGTAAAAACATATCAATGATTCCTTAATTTTCATTGTCAATGAAAAATGTCTAGTAGCATGCCACGTTTTTTTTATCATATTCTTGTAATCATTCACATTTGGTATTGTAAATTTTTAATTTATATTAATTAAATAGTTTCTGACAATTATTATTTCAACATTGTAATCAGTCCCATATCATCAGCTCATATGCTTCAATTAACAATTTTTAAATACTCATAAATTGATTCAAAGTTAAAATATCAATAACTACTAAGTGCCTTGAATAATGTTCTTACCTAATTCATTCTAATATTAAAAATAATAGTAAATTGGATTCAGATTCCTATTATTAAAAAATTTGTAAAATTATACACAAGTTATTTAAATGTTGACCTGGAGACAACACAGCGGTATAGTGTGTCATCTTAGGTGGTTTGATTCCAACCTAAACGTTGGTTAAGTTTCCCAAGCCTTAATTGCATATATTAGTGAAATAAGATTCTAAAAATGACTCCACATTGTTGATAAGAGGATCAAAATTAAAATATATTAAGACCTTTTACTTTTAAAATAGTATTGAATTTCTCTGCTTAGTGTGAATAATCTCTTTGAAATAATTACTTGTAACATTTATAAATCTGTTAAAATAAAAATGTAATGATTTGGATATTTTGTTCTTATAATTTTTATATAATAGTTGAAATTTTAATCTAAACCATAATCGTGAACTTTATTTATAATTATTGTCAAAACCAGTAAAAAAAGATGACAAAATTAACATCTATACTAATACAAACTAGGGGACGGAGTGGCCGAGCGGTCTAAGGCGTCGGTTCGATCCCGTGGTCACGGGCGGCACTTTTCTTCGGGCAAGTCACGGTGTCCGAAGAACAAATGCCGCCATCCCCCACCCGGGCATGGCAGATACCTACGGGTGCCCAAATCGAAAATTCTGCCAAAACCAACACACGTGTTAACAACCTACAGTTCCCCCCTACGGTACCACTGGCTAATGACCTTTGTTGTCGAAGCCTCAACCTTAATAAAAAAAAAAAAAAAAGTAATACAAACTCCATTTTGCTATATATCATATTTTGATTTGTTTTTAAACAGATAATTATCTCGATTAATAATAACTGATATTTAAAAATCTTTTTCTTAGTAATTCATTTTTTATTATTGGTATATAGTTTGTAATGTTTTAAAAATATTTGTGGTATTAAAACAATTAATGAGTTAAATTGGATATTTTGTTTTAGGATGATGGTCACAGCGATTGGGTTTCATGTGTACGGTTCTCTCCTAATATCCATAACCCAATTATTGTGAGTGCTGGTTGGGACAAGGTTGTCAAGGTATGGAACTTAACTAACTGCCGCATCAAGACAAACCATTATGGACACACTGGATACCTTAACACAGTTACTGTTTCACCTGATGGTTCACTGTGTGCTTCAGGAGGAAAAGTAATAAAATACATTTTTGGTTAACAAAAATAGAAAATATTTCAATATAATTTTATTTTCATAGGATTGCAAAGCTATGTTGTGGGATCTTAATGACGGCAAACACTTGCACACACTTGACCATAATGATATCATTGAAGCTTTGTGCTTCAGCCCCAACCGTTACTGGTTGTGTGCTGCTTTTGGACCATCAATCAAAATTTGGGTATGTTGAATTTTTATGTTTGTTTTTTATTTATATTTTATTAAAATTGTGGGTATTTTAATCCATTACAATTAAGTAGGTATTCTGTTAAATTATTATGTTATCTTTTATTTGTTGTTTAGGATTTGGAAAGCAAAGAAATGGTTGAGGAACTTCGCCCAGAAGTTGTATCTCAATCACAGAACAGCAATACCGAACCACCCAGATGTCTGTCACTTGCATGGTCAACTGATGGACAAACATTGTTTGCTGGATACTCAGACAATAACATTAGAGTTTGGCAAGTGTCTGTCAGTGCTCGTTAATGTTACTACAATATATTTTGATATAATATATCATCAATTTTTATTGTATCTTATGTTTGATAAATTTGTTTTTTTTTAAGAATTGGGTTTAATTAGTTTGATTTGTACTCTATTCATGTTAAAAATTGTACTCTGTAACTGACTTGTGCATATGGGCATATTATTTCTTCATAGCTGGGGTACATATGAGTATGAGTACTTTAGGAGGAATTACAAATAGAAGGCCTGACCACGAATTAAAATATAACACTATACAAAACAAACTTGTGATAAGTGAAACCCGCACCTTCTCATGTTGCGGCTAGACTATTAGCGCCTTTATATTCTTCTGTGTTAACCGGGAAAATAAGGAACTAATAGTTCATTATTTTCCCAGTTAACGCAACAATCCTATAAAGCGCTAGTAGTATAAATGCAACATATGAAGCGGGCGGATTCAGAAAAACATAGATAAGACCTTTCCGTTTTGTATCCTGTATAACTTAATTTGTTGTCCTGACTAATGCAAGCCTAATGAATATGGTTTTTACTTGAATAGAGTATAATATACAATAATTAAAAAAAAAAAAATCATCCCTGATTCCTGCCTGAATATTATTGAATCTTAGGAAATTTAGCAACAACCACATTTAAATAACTGGGTAGTTCGGTACTTATGATTAGACAAGTATGGTAATTTTACTGCTATTTAAAAACATTAATTGGTTACCATTACTATTTGGTTCTTGGTTGTTTTTTTATTAAAATATTAACACAATTAATAATGTAGGATTATGACAAACATATAATACATACTATATAACATCAAAAAAAATATATAATACATTTAAATACTTGATTAATAAAATGGTATTCAACTATTATATACAAAAATATCTAAAAGCATATCATTGCCTTTGATAATTTATGTTTAATATTTATTTCATAACAACAATAATACTAATATATAATGTAATAAGTTGTTGTAAATAACATTATGTGTAAGGCAATATTATAGGTAAGAACCTGAAACTTTTCACAATGACATTATTTGTTATTATTATTATACAGTTAGATCAAAATATGCAGATTAGTTAAAGCTTTTAATACCATGAAACTATTCACACCGATCTACAATTTATGGTATTATTGGCTATTGGTATGAGTTAATAAAAATTAGTAATATAATATGAAATATTATAATGATTACTATAGGTGTCTTGGTACCTATATAGTATAATATATTATATGTAATTTAGTTCAACCTACTAGAGTACAGCCCGGTCCTATAAAAATCGGTTCGGCCCAGACCAAATATTTAAGACAATTTGTTAAACCGGATCAGACCAATTCCAAAAATATATTTTTCAACCCAAACCAATTTTGAACCATGCTTACAAACTTTTTATAAGCCCGGACCAGCCCAGCTCGGATTTTTATTTTTTTTTTTTTAAACCAATACCCGCCCAACCCGGGATCATAAGTTTTTACTGACTAGTGACTACTAAGAAGTACCTGTTAGACACTGGTACTATATTCGACATTCGACAATAAACACGAAACAACGTTTATTTTTAAAATTTCCTGTATTGATGGAACATAATAATATTATTATTATTTAACAACCGATAAGGGCATGACGAGCGAATGGCCATATTTTAATAAATACGAACAAATGCTATTTATAAATCATAAATAAATTGACAAATAATACCATTTTTCCAAGTATATAAATTGATTAACCCAGACCAAAGAAATATCCATTATTATATAGGTAGTACGTACATTATAATATAAAAAAGACCGGACTGGACCATACCCAGTTATATTAAAAAAACATATAACCAAACCTAACCCATTATAATATGACTGTGCCCCGAACCGAACACCTAAACCAAGAATATAA
>WHPZ01573994.1:0-19377 GCA_016617965.1 Macrosiphum rosae | reverse complement strand
TATCTATTATTATCTTATTTTTAAAAGCTAAAATATTTAGTGACATTGAAGGTGAAAATACCGCGAAAGAACTAGTCTAATATTAGCATACACAGAAATACACATTTATTATGTTTTTGGCATGCGACGACAAAACAAATTAAATTGACAACTCGACAGTTTACATACTCTCAAATATTTACTCATCAGTATTCACTATATGGCAATAGGTACTAACAGTAGCACGAAATTTCGAAGGTCCAATACGTGTAGTTTTGAAGTTTGCATATCGAAAGCGCCCAATATGCTTATGCACAAACAAAATCATATTATATAGGTAGTTATATTATATTAATGATAATGAAAATATTTAAGTATGGTAACAGCATTCAATTTCATACTTTTTGTAACTTTTGAAGTAAACGTTTTGGGGCGCTTACATTGTAAGTTCGATAATTACACAATTAAAAACATTTTAACTTTTATAGTTAATAGTAGCTACATAATATTGATTTGGTTAATTGGATCAATACAAGTACAACATTTATACCGAGTTGCATAAAAAAATTAATTAATTTAATGATTCAATCAAATTTAATGGACCAATTATGGGCCACTTTATCATGTTTTTATTGTTTAAGGGAGCATTAGCTCACTATTGTTTCAATAAAATATCTTTAATGATAGTTCATGCAACCTGAAATTAGTGATTTTTACAGAAAATATCGATGGTGATAACTGATTAGTATATAATATGCATGATGTTAGTAACATTTATCTTATAATTACTGAAATTGCAGTCATCAATTAACAACTAAGTTAAATATATATTTGTATCATTCATATTTAGTTAGGTACATAGTATTATTAGTAGGTAATTAGATATCATTATTGTTGATAGTGAATTTAAGACATTGTTGTAAAACAATTGTAATGCTTTCAATTATGAAGCACTATTCTTATGTATACAAGTAAGATCCACACATTATTTCTATAAGTTTTAATTTTTTTGCCAGTGAATTCATGCCAAAAACCCCCCACGTCGATTAAAAAGACACTGGTGTCGAGATATCCCGAATCCCGACTTGCACTGATAAAAAAAAAGTTTTAATTTTTTTAAAACACAATTTTTGAATAGTTACAAATTATTTTTTCTAAACATTTTATATATCATAATTTTATTTTTACTTTTTGATAGACAATATACATTTATAATTTCATATTCCTAAGCAGAATAATTATTGGAATATCTCTATACATACAAATAAGTTCAAATAATAAGTTCGAATAAGTAGACAGTATTTTAAGTATAATTATTTTAAGTTTATATAAGCAGTAGTGGATCAATATTTTGCTGTGAACTTCTGTGCCACTCTATTCCGCTATTCCGCTCATCTAAACCTTAAATACCTACCTATGTATAACTAATTAACGATACAGCTATACAGTATACACAATCGAAACTGATTTAAATGTATCAAAATACTCCGAAAAATATTCTGTTCCAAAATATGAAATTAAAAATGTAGTTTGTCATTCCAAAAATAAAAACCTTAAAAATCATACTAATAAAAATATTTAAAAAAATATAATATTTTTATTCAAAAATGTTGTTTTGCAATGACAACAAATTATGTAAGAAAAAATTTACCATCAATCACCTTGTATATATTGGCAAGTGACGATAATATTAGCTCAGGTACGGAATAAGGAATTATATCAGTATTCAAGTATGCGGACAAGGCGTATGACAATATGAAACATTATAACCAGTTGAATTTTGAACTATGTTAATATATTTAGGTACGATTATCTCATTAATGGTCTACGTATAAATATTTATACAATTTAGATTTAGATGAGCAATGCATTGGTTTTACAGTGATGTGTTTTTTTTGTGTTTGTGTTTTATAGTATAAAAAATGGTTTAATCTTTAACTATGAGGGTGTTTTTAGGTAGAAAATTGAAACTAGTTAATACTTCCCGAGGTTTAAATTAGAAAATTACACGTATTTTACTATAAAATCGAGACGAAACTAGGGAAAAAGTGAATTACGCAACCTCAGTTTTTGAAAATAATCAATTTTTATTTTGTTAATCAAAAAGAAATAATTGTAGATACTTTAAATTTCCATTTAATATTTATATTAGAGTTTTTTAGGTACAGTTTAATTTTTTAATATTTAAAGACTTTTTGAGTTATTCATAAACATTTAAAATTTTTTTCTGTATATGTTAATTAACATTATTATGTTACATCAAACAGTTTGAAACTGTAATACACGGTCCGAAATAAACTAAACGTATAGCATTTAAAAAATATTGAAAATACATTGGAGTAATTCGTTCGTAGTATAGACATTTTGAGTTCAGTTTTTCGTAATTGGGTATTTAAACGATTTAAATTAATTTATTATAATTCAAAAAGTATTATTTTTAAGGTTCTGATACTTTACCCATTACATATTATAATATTATAATTTATAATTACTAACCACAGTAACATTTTCAAAATATTTAGTTTAATTTTAAGCCATTTATGCCACGAACCTATTCACACCGTTCTACAATACATCGGTATTGTATTTTATTAGTTAATAATAGCAAATTATAGGTATTATACAAAATAATATTATAATTATTATATCCACTATAGTGATCAACTCAATGGCGATGGCTACTCGATATCTACAACTATACCGTATAATGCGACTACCTCGGAGTTTTTTAGAATAGATTCTTTAATTCGTATAATTCTTTAAATCAGATAGATTTAAAAAAAAATAATACTTCATTATATTGATCATGGTCAATCGTGCTTCAGAGCATCAGCCCCTACTAAAATTAAAATATCCAAACCCTCAAAAACTAACCATTTTATATGACCATAATTCAAATGCGTATAAGTAATACGAGAAACGGTTAAGTTTAAATAGGTAGATTTTTTATTCGTCATTTTTATCTACTGGGACTATTACGAATACATTTTGATAAATTTGTGCTATCATAAATACATTATTAATCAATATAGTTAACTGTTCATCATCAAATAAAAACACAATATACATCATTAATTGATTAGGTATACCTATATTTAATTTATATTTTATGATTTTTTTAAGTAATTATAAATAAAAATTACATACAATTAACATATTAAGCGTGTTTCACTTATACCACATAGAAAACATATCAATTAACAACACTTTATTATGTACTAAATCAATCGAGAAAACTATACATTTCATAAATCCGAATTAAAAATAACTGCCAAAACCTCTGGACACTGATATGTATAAATTCTTTTTTATTAATAACTACTATGGTTGTATAAATTATGTAATTACAGTTTACAATATACTTCCTTGAAGTATAAAACATATAATAATAGATGCTAACTTGGTATATTAATTATTAAACTATATACAACTTAAAAATCATATAAATAATAAACTTCAAATTAACAAAGCTATACTTTACAGACTTAATGTCTAATTGGTAATAAATTATTAATACATATTAATACCGATAGTACCTATACAACATTAAAAATGATTAATTATATAACTATATATTTATACACTATGTGTATCGTGTATAAAGTATATAGAATATACCTATATATAATGAAATTAAATATTATAGGAAATATTCATTTTAACTTAATAAAATCGAACAAACAAGTACCTATCCTAGAAATCGACCTTCAAAATCAATATTGTACAATATAATACGAATGTACTGGATACCTATTACGTTTGTGATATATATAATGGTAGTAAACGGTAAAACAATAAATGATTTTTATTTGTGATACCTATAGCTGTTTTAAAATTGTCCATGAACGATATTTTAGATCCTGAATAAAGTGAGGAATAAATTGGTTTTTTTAGTTTTTTTTTTATTGTTAATAATACAAACAGATATGGTATTTAAAAAAAGGTATTTTTCGTCTTGTCGATACTATCAATTATTATTTCACAAATCATAAAAAAATAACAACTGACAACAATTTAAAAATAATGTCCGTAAGCGCTGCAAATTTAAGAACAGTGTTTCATATGCCATGATTACTGATTTATCATTGCGTTTAATTTTTTTTTTTTTTATCTCAACTCAACTACTATCCTACGGCGATGTGTGAGAAGCAAGACAAGTAATCTACGCCTGGATTTTGTTTGGTAATTGGATTACACATTTGCATAATATTTTCATTTTTTTTTTGTTTGTATAAAACAAGCTTGTCCTTGAGATCAATCTCTAATATTTTTAGTACCTGCATATAATTATAATTATGTATTATGTCATGAGTACTAGAGCCATACTTCACGTATCAACTTCACTTTTTGTTGGACGTCATAATATGCTTCATAGAATATGAATTGATATACTACGAAAAGGTCGTGTATGAGACGTACTGTAGACATGTAGTTATATAATTTCCCTTCATCATTAATGGTACAATTCCTTTAATTACATTTATAAACATAGATGTTGAGCTCTGTGTTTATTTATAATAAAACAACAAATAAATATTAATTAATAGGTAATATTACTCAATACAATTTTTACTTTATACACCACACATTTTATAAACACCTAAATACTGGATAGTTACATATAATATATGTTATATTGGTATGTTAAATTACCTAAAACTTAGTTAGTTATACATTATAAAGAACAAAATATAATGTTTCAGCAGAACCATTGTTTCCTTATAAAAATTCTTTAAACAAACAATATTGTATATTGTATATAAAATCAATATTTATGACATACAGTGCCGTAAGCTGAACGTTTTTCCTTGGGAACATAAATTGTATTGCATATATGTGGAGCGGTACCGTATAACAATAATAACAAGCTCTCAAGGTTCTGTCGTGGATGATTTTGTATGGTTTAAACTAGGAAAATATTTTTACAAATACATTTCGAGAAAAAATACTACAAGATGCGCATAAAAAGGATTATTTCCATCAATTATTTGTAATATATGTTTTAGCTCTAAAATCAATGAGAATACTCGAGCCAAAGTTAATACCAGAAACAACATACTGGGGAAATTTGTGAATTCCAAATGGGGAGCTGATGCAGTGATGCAAATACCTTGAGAACCTCAGCAATAGTGATATGCTTATCAGTCTGACAGGCATCAGTACATCCAAAAAATATTGATGTAGAGCTTAACGATTTTTGTAGAACCATAACAGATTGCCTCAAATCAACAGGTATATAAGCTTTATACCTAAAATGGAATAACAACTCCAGACACACGTAAGTCTACGAAAACCAAAAATGAAAGATACAAAATATACAGGATGCAATATATCCACTTTAAGAGATCACCCGATAACAACACAAAGAAAACAGAATAATATAATATGGAAAGAAATGAATGTATCACGATATAATAATAAATTAACCGATATGAACAATAGAGAGCCTATCGCCAGGACAAAATATAAAATATGAGGCATTGAAAACACTTAATTGACTATGAGCAGGGGTAGTTAGAACTAAGAAAGACTTAGGAACTTAGTGAAATGGAGAAAAATAAGATAAAGACATACTTCAATGTTGAAGCGTCCAGGTGGGAAAACATTTATTGGATATCCCTATGATGGGGACTCAATAAGAATGGACCGCGGTCCGCGATCCATTTTGTTCATCCACCCAAATACCTTGCGTATGCTATGTATTCTCGTGTGCAAGGCAATTATATAACAAAATTATTTGGTACATATTTGAAAGAATATTTTATAAAACTTATATAAAAAAAAAATGAGCATTGCAAACAACTGTGTATCTTCATCCTTTCAAGTTAACTATTTTAGAGAAAAATATACAATATTTATTTCAGTATATGTACTATATGTAAGATATTATGTACAATTTTAATTTATAATTTGTCCATCAAATATATTTTAACAGTAACACGCACTTTGTCGTTTATACCAAACATATTCTCTAATTATTTTACCACTTACGTCCTGACTCATAAACATATTTTCGATGTAAAATTCCTTTCGTTGCCTAATAGTTGCGTGATACCCAATTAGAATTAATTTAGAGCTTCGCTGTTAAATTAAAGGAATAAAACTATAATTGTTTCAATAATTAAGCTAAGTTTTAATTTGTCTACTTAAGAAAATATTAGCTTATACGTATTATAGTTTAAGGATATAATATAACTCTTCAGAAATAAGTTTTCTTAATTATTACTATTTTTTAAAGAAATTTATGGATATCAATAATATTATTATTATGTTTCTATTTTATTGAATCACATAAAATTATATCATGTAACAATTAATGATGGAAATTGCATAATCAATTAAACTGATTAGTCAACAAACTATTAGAACACAACCGATGTCTATTTAGCATTTATTAAAATACCCTTTCATTCAATTCGATTCGAGACATACCCAATATTCTTTTTTTTATCATTAATTTGCAATCTCTAAGTCAATCAACTATATAAGCAATAATAAGCTATAGTGATTAATATCATTTTGTTTTTGAAGCAAACACTATATCTCTGTATATTTTTTTTTTTATCTAAAACAAAACATCGGCGACAACGGCCATTAGTTGTTGCTATTATAATAATTAGAATTATTTTTTTAATGTATATTCTTAATTTAAGTATTTAAATTCTCTGTATATTTTGTTCTCGTAGGTATATAACATGTATTGATTTGTATTAGGTATATATAAATTAAAGGTACATTTGGCGTCCAAAATAATTTTTTATATTGTGTTTTATATAATTATTACATACTTAATATAAATAGGTACCTATGTACGTATATATATATAAATATATATATATATATGTATTATTATTACTTAGAAAAAGCCACGGAAACTAAGGCCATTGACTATTAAAAATTATACAAATTATATTAAATTATAAAGACGTTCCCTGACACGTTGTCGTAAAATAATAATACTAATAATTTTCGAGTTTATCACATATAAATACGCATATACGATAACCTATTTTTAATTCATACAAGATAAATACATAATTTTAACACTCACAGCAATATTCGCGTAATCCATTGATGCACTGGGTTGGGTCCTGTGTCTCTTTTCGTTTGCACTCATGTTGTAAAATAATATATAGGTATCCTTTATGAATCTTATAATTGGTGTACAATATTACCAAACGGAAAACAAAATTGAAATCGTATACGTTGAGAAATCTTTTTTCTTGGAGCTCGTCCTATCCTTGCTGGCCGATAGGTCGAACTCATTGATCGCTGTACCGGAGTCCCTTCCGGTGGTCCAGATACTACAGGTGCCGTTCTGGTGTAATGAAGTACCTCACTATAAAATAAATAGACAACATGAATTATAATTAAATGTTATCGCTGACAATTTCATTTTAAGACATTTAATAAGAGAAATCGTAATTTGTGAAACCTACAGTGATATATTATACATTATAATTATTGACATAAGATTTATTACTACGAACCACTTTTGTACTAGGTATAATACAAATAATTGCAGTTTTTTTTTACACAGTACCGTGTTGATCAATGTGCATTACTCATTACTTTGCAAAACGTCAGTGTTATTATAATATTGCATTGAAGAGACTTATTATAGTCACACAAACGTATTATGTTACAACTTACTACATTATATGTTTTGAGAATATTTACTTCTTATTTCTAAAAATTTTTAAACGTAATACAATTTTAAGAACCTTAACATACATTTTTTATTTATAAGCGCTAAGAGATAGACTGATCGTTTGATATTACAATCATTCTCTGTATATAACCACCTACTGTCAAAGTACACATAATAAGCCCTTAAAAATGTTCTCAACATTTTAATATAATTAAAATTAAAATGTTATTATAGGTAATTAACCTAACCATTGCATTAAGTCAAATTTAATTAAAGGTAATAAATTAAATGAATTTTTTAAACACTATAAAAAAAATTTTATTTTATTAACCATTCTCTTTTTATGTAATTTCAAATTTTAAGAGGAGCGATGAATGTATTGAATTTACAATGATGTGTGTTATTTTGTGCATGTATAATTGATATGTTACCAGAAGATTAGACATTTAGGAAATTATGACAATCGCTAATAAAAGAAGGAAATTATATCATTGCTTAGTACATGTTATCGTTTCCTAACGGCTGACGATATTAGGCAATATGATGCCATTAATATTATTATTGCTAAACACATCACCATACAATTTTTTTCTTAGATTTTTTAATTTAATTAGTTTTTAAATTTTACTTTCATCTTACATAGTTATTAATAACCCTATTACCCTAATAAATAATCAATCAACAATCAGTACAAAATCAAGACATTTTTTATCAATTTGATTATAATATAATACATTTTTTAAATATTTTAATTTAACTTATGTGAATGTTCTTTAATCGTTGTGTTTACGGGTTTTATACTTTTATGGTAAGTATTTTATCATAAAGTGATTATTTTCACTCTCCGTCGTTAGTGGTTTCAGAAAAAAGTAAAAAAAAGTAGGTACTCAACTTACAGTTATAAGTTATAAGAGTGAAAATAATCACTTTATGATAAAATACTTACCATAAAAGTATAAAACCCGTAAACACAACGATTAAAAAACATTCACATAGTACACAAGTCTTGTGGGACCGGCTTTAGATAGAATAGTAGATATGAGTTTAATCGAAATAATTCTATCTAAAATCAGTTCATAACTATCTTTATGTTTTTAAATAAAGTATTGTCTTATAAATACAGGATTATAATAATTTATTAAACATTACATTTTAATATTTTTAAAGCTAAATATAGGTACATAGTCGATACGAGATTTTTTTTTTATTTTCAAAACTAAAAGAGTAAGAAAGTGATAATATTACCTTATAAACCATGGAAATTATGACAATTCCTAGGCAATGACTTCATTTTGTTCCTTTATTAGCAATTATTGTCGTCATAATTTTCATAATTTCCTAAACATTTTCATCTTCCTAACTTAGTGTAACTAAGAAGTTCAACTAAAGTTTTGATTTTCAACATAATGACCATCCTCGATCAAACATCTAAATTCTATATACGATTCCATAATAAACTATACTCAATCATTCAAATCTTCTTATATCCAATTTATTCTCCGTAGACCTTTATGATATAACCCGTCGACTAAAAAGAAAATGGTCCATGAACCTTTTAACCTATTTAGTAGTAACCCACACCTAATTTAAGTAAAAAAAAACTAAAATGTTTCAATTGCCTTTTACCAGTGGCATATTTAGGGAGCGGACTCAGAGAGGAAATTTTTCGGGCCCCAAATTCTGAGTCACATCATAAAGGGGGAGCCGGTGCTTGAGGTTCAAAACACCTAATACCAATGAAGAATTTTTATTTTTACCATACACTACATTAATCGTTTTATAATTTAACATCTATTATAGTAAAATAACCGTGAAAATAAGATAAAATATACAAGGTAAGTGTCAAAAGAAAAATTTTGCCTACATACTAGTTGTATTTCAAAGATATAACTACAAATTGGTGAAGGTTCGAGGTTGATACAACAAATTGGAGGGGGGACAACTTCACGCAACTCAAAAAAGGTCTATTTCGAATTTCCCAGGGTTTGAACGTTGTAAACTTATATCCGAGTTCTTGTTATATCTGAGTTGAATATTAATATTTACCATTTTAAAATGTGTGTATTCATGCTATTAATATTATCATTGGCTTTTAATAATAACGACAGTCGACAACCATAATAGGTTTATAACATATTGTATATTATAACATTAATGTTTTATTGTTCATAATTTTAAGACATGTCCCATCATTTAATATTATCGATGACTATTTAATAATGACAGTTACAAAATAATAAATTCGAATTTATCAAAAAAATATCAATACAGTTTTTAATAGTGCCAGCCATAACATTGATTTGGAAAAAAAATATGACAAACATTTTAAATAAAAGTGGCAAATCTACATTTTTAACCTACTATTCCTATACTAGTCTAAAAGTGAGCCGTGTAAAAATATGACGGAAAAATAAGTTCCGAAAAGTATAATGTTTATTTTATATTTTATGTTTTTGATTAGTATGTACCCAAAAAAACCTGGAGTACAGGGCCCGTTAAATGTAATTTGTGACTTTTGAAATATTAATAGAGATACATATAGAAATACTTGTTTTGTATTATTTTGATGTGTTAAGCTGAGGGTTAACCATTGATTATCTAGAAATATTATGGTGTATGGGTACCTATTGCTTGTAAAGGGTTGTATTTTATTATTGGAAATTTTGTGTAGGGCCCACAAAAACATTTAGTTCAGGGGCCCAAAATTGTATGTGGGGGACTGGCTGTAGGTACTCGATTTCACCCAACTTAAAATTAATCTATCTGCCCATCGTTTACCATTTTGCTTCAGTTGAAATACACAATACAAATACAACTAAAATAATAAATTATATGATTTCCCACTTTTTAGTTTTAAGCATATCGTTATGATTAGTATTCGTCTTTATGTTTTTACATAAAAATACGTCCAGAATTAAGAAAGAAAAACTTGACTGAAAATCATACAACTATAAAAGTAATCGTTGTAATTGTGTTCATAATCATAAGTTTTTGATATTAAATATATTTTTAAAAAAGGATATTAGGTATGCCTAATTTGTATATTAATAATTTAATCTGTAACCAATGACAACCATTTAATAGACAAAAAAATATTCGATTTTCGTGAGCCAAACCTAAGCATGCATGTGGCCGCGAGGCGTGAGCCACCCTAAGCTACATATTATAGTGGTTGAAAAAATAAGCTATAAACATCCTCCGAGACTCAAGAAATCGATTGATACAACTCTTATTGAAAACGGGACAGCAGTTTTTGAGTCTATAGAGGACCAACAAAGAAATATTTACTTTTCTATACAAATAGATTATAGATTAAACATATTATATTGTACCTAAGTTACAATTTGTGACCCCTCCGCTTCACGAAAATATTCCCTAGTTTTTACACTAGGTGTATCGTGTATTGTTTTCATAACTATATATATTAGTACCTCTAAATGTTATTATCTATATTATATTATGTTATGACTTATAACTTATAGGTGTCTATCTGTATGTGGAAAATGTCCATAGACAGCCAACATTCTACTACAAAAGTAAAAAATAAAGTTTTAACATAGATATGTTTTTAGGGTGGATACAACTTTTTTTTCCAACTGATTTTGCGTAACGCTTTGTTTATCACCATAGAAACTCAAATCAACAATAAAAATAAATATATATATACATATATCTATGATTCCTCAATTTTCCTTGCAGAGCAAAAATGTCTAATGGCGTACTACATTTTTTTATTATATAGTTGTACTTTACAAGTTGACTACCTACTATTATAATATATATAAATATATAATTTTTTTTTTATCAAAATAATGAAAATCTATTCTAATCGTCATCGCAGCGGCAAGGATGAGGGCGTGAGATTGTTCAATTTACAACGCTATGGCCATTGACGTACAAAACGGAGGGGGGCTGGCTAACGGGCTGAACCCCCTCCCTCATTAACCATATTATTATATATATATTTTTTTAATATTTATCAATTTTCAACTGTATAGTCAGCTGGTAAACAAGAACGTAAATTCATATACATGTAAACAGATTAACTAAGCCAATATATATAAAAAAAAAAAAATGAGATAGTTGGAACACCTCTGCTGTACATTAGATGTCGAGTCACTGTAAAGGATGTGTTAAATTTGTATTCAATGATTTTATAACTACCTAAATTATATCATTGTATAAGAAAAACGAATCTGAGTAAAAACGGTGTGTCAGCTTTTATTTTATTTTAATATTGCTTTTATTAGTAATAATATAGGTAATTTGAATTATTAACTACTTATATGAGGCACCTTGTATTAAATGTTCAAGACTATTAGCCATAAAAAAGTGAACATTTTATACATTTTTAACTACAAATAAATTGTGATTTTGTCAAATTTAAACTTTAAATGGTTATAAAAAATAATCGTTCCTAAAATGTATAATATTATGTTGTTAATATTTTTAAACAGCTATAATAAAAGCTTATGAGAAGCTTTGCATTAAAATTTTGACCGAAAGAAACATCTTTTATAGACGATTTTAGAAAAAAAACTTAAATTATTCAAAAACAATCTATAATCGAAGACGGTCAAAAAAAGTTACCAAACAATTTCTTTAATAATAATATTAACATTTTAGTTAATTCTACAGTTTTTTTACGATTATTTTTAAAAGTACTAACAATTTTTAATTTTTACTTCCTAAAAGTAGCAACTAGATCCAATTTTCTACAAAATACCTGTGGTGATCGGAGTATTTTTTCTACTAGAAAAGTTGAGAAGTTGAAGTTGTATACAAACTCTTTCAAATACCTCACCCAAACATCTGAGATTATTAGACTCGACAAAATAAAAATAAAATTGTAATTATAAATTTTCAAGCCCCCCTCCCCCAATTTTTTATCATCTATATGCCATTGGTTATGGTCATATAATTTCCGCTGCAAAAGTTGGTATATCACGTATTCATTGAAATAAATAATATTACTCTAGATAGAAACGATTTCGCGTGAAATCCAATGCATTAGAAGTCCGGAATGTAGAGCAATATATATTTATAAATATAACGTCATATGAATTTTATAACAGGAAATAATCGAACAATCTCTGCAGTATTTGTTACACGTAAATATAATTAAGTTACGCTCAACACCAATGTTATAAACTATGACAAGTAACACATTGAAATATCTTTAAGATTAAATTCTCAAGAGCTTAAGGAGCTTTAATTTCTTTTATTAGAAATTAAAAAGTTTAGGTACTTATAGACGGTTAATAAAGAAAGCAAAATAATAAGTTTGTTAATTTTGAATTTGTAAATTTTTACATTAAAAGGCTGTCAGCCCTTTTCTCTCTCTGGCCAATGCGTATCATATATGAAACGCATTTCACAGAATCAATTTTTTTAATGTTTTTGAGTAATCTTTGAATAAAATTACTCATTACAAAAATAATAGTTACTAAATTTTTTTATGGTACCTATGGCTTATCGGTATGTCTAAATATTGTCTCAAAATTTAAACTTCATTTGAATGTACAAAAAAAAAAAAATATTTTGAAAGTCAAATACAAAGTCAAATAATAATAAAATATAAAAAAGAATATGTCAAACCCTCAAAAATCCTCTATGATTTATGTATCTATTATTGTCATTTTTTTAAAAAATAGTAGTGCTTCAAAAGTTTCTTATAGCACCTTTCATGTCTAACAACCTAGTCAAGATAATAGGTAATTTTAAGATGTTATTTCTCAATAGTTTCTATAGGTATACGAATAAAGAAAAACTATCATCAGACATAAAAAAATGTATAAAGAATGAGGTTTTAATAGAGCACCACTAGAGGTTAGTTTCCAACACTTAAGATTTGTATGGTCTTTGGCTTTTTTATTTTGATAAAAACGTGTTAAACTAACAAGTAAAATTCAATGACAAGAAAAAAATTGTCTACATATAATTTATGACTAAATAAATATAGGTATATTATATATAATTGTATAAAGCATTATAATATAATCGATCAAATTTGAAATTTTATAATTAAGGACTATTATAATTTGTTTGATAGAACTAAACAAAATAACTGAAATGTACAGTTTCCTATGTCTTTATTTATTTAGTTGTTCTTAAAACTACAATAAAAATAAAAATAATAACTTTCTGAGTTAATAGATCAATTCTATTTAAAATCGATATTAACCATCATGTGAAACTTTTGATGCATTACCATTCGACCCAAATACGTATCACAGATAAAACAACAAATAATTTAAAATCCTAAGGCATTCAATCAAAATAAAAACTTAACAATTTTAGTTTCTAAAACTTTAACTCAGCACACCTCAGGACTATAGGTATTGGTAATACATTAATGCGTTCTGTAATACCTATTATGATTGTATATCGTAGTTGCACAGTTGTAACTGATGTATTTATGTCATATAGAAGAAGATCTCTAAAAGTTTAGTGGAAAAACTTTTTAAATAAGAAAATTTAACTAGTTTATCTAAAGAGATTATAGTTCGATTTTCGTAATAGATTCCCATTTCCCATGCGTAAGATAAAACTGTCAAAAACTTTAAAAAAAATGTTATTTATTCATTGCATAACTAAATAACCGTTTAAATATTATATGCACGCGTTTTAACAATATCACTAACAGTTCTATAGGTTGGTATTTCATTGAAATTAAAAAAATAATAATAGAGAGTCACGCAACATTCTTGCCAATTATTTGGTTTAAGGGCGCGGAGCCGGTGCGGTTTTTAGTACAAAAACCTGTCTTACAGGAAAAACTCTCACGCCCAGTACCTAGAACAATTGGATTTCGTTAATTTTTTTTTATTTAAAATAAGAGAACATTTTGCAGGTCTGATCAAAGCCCGATTTTCCAAATTAAAATTACAGATGCTAAAATATGCATGTGAAAAATGCACAATATTTGTTCTTTTTCAAACGTATTTACTAATTAAAGTAAAATGAAAATTCAGCCTTTTGTCAAACCTGAAAAAAATTCTCTTCTTTTAAATAAAATCAAAATTAATGAAATCCGACTACAGGGCGATAGGGTTTTTCCTGTGAAGAATTTTAGTCGATATTATACACCATATCAACCACTTCCCTCCCCCCTAAACAGATATCGAGCTGTAGATGGGTGAAAAAGTATTATAATTAATGTAGTAACTACAACATAAAATATAATTTTCAAATTTTAAAGAATTTCGGAAAATTGGAAAAACCGGCACCGACCATAACCAATTTTATGCACGATATTATATTTATCAAAATACTTTTGAAGTTATGGCTATACAAATAAATTTAACATTTTTACTTGAATTACTGATTTTTTAATATTAGTAAAATTCACTTTAGTTTGTTTTAGAACCGTAAATGTAATTAAATTAATACAAATTGTAATAATGTATAATATTTATGCATGAAATATAGTAGAACGTTTATTGTAAAACAATCTACGAATTGATAAAAAAAAAAAAAGGCTTAACAATGAATCAATTCAATAAATATTATCAAAATTCGTACAACAAATCCCATGTAGGTAGGAATAATTTAGGTAGGTACGTATAAAACACCGTAAACGCGTCCCAGGTAGAACGTAATAATTGGAATGCAGCAAATTGAATACGAAAAAGAGGAATTCTTTTACTGTGCGCACACCTTTTAACGTGTTGCTAAAGATCTACAAGAAAGGGATGTAATTGCGAGAGGGCAAAGGTATCCTTTAACCCTCTCAGATATGCCAACATTTGTAATGATGAACTCGAATTATGTACTTAATTTTATATATTTAGACTACTACTTATACTACTATACCTACCTACAATTTGTTTCTAAACCATAAAATAAGGCTTAAGACTTTTGAAAAAACAAACAGTTAGGTATAAATAGAATAAAAATATATTTAAACTGCAGGGTCTGCAGGGTTTTGATTTTGGTTAATGAATTATTAGCTCTATATACGTCATATTCGACTTATAGGTAGGTTGTAGGTAGATAGGTACTTAAAATAGACGTACGAAATTAAAACAATAACTAACATGCTTATCACAATCTTATGTAGCAAAATGTTTTAAAAACTCTTACTTTCTTTGTCATATTATTATGTTTTATTGATCATAACAAAATATTGTGTCATGTGCGATGCGATGTAATGTATTATATAAACGCGTTCGTAAAATCTGGTTTAAAAGTGACATATTATAGCGCACATTAAAGACGATAAATTATATAAATAAATATTTTAACAAATAGATAGTTGATGTTTGACAAAATGTCATATCATTACACTGAAAAAATTCGAATTTTTTTGGTTCAGGAACCGAATAGACATTCAAGAGTGCGAAAATCCATTTTCTTTTAAATAGGATAAACGTTGATAAGGGGTCATCTTCTTTCAGAACAACCACCCGAACATTTCTTCTCACGAATTATTATATTATTATAGAATGTAGTAAACATAGAACGATAAAAAATAATGTAATATGTTTTAGTGCAGAATAATCGGCATGATACGGATATGTTATGAATAGATAATTAGTTATGAGATTTGGCCGCTATGACATTTAGTTAGGAGACGGGGAATGGAAACAAGGTGATAAAAAAGCAAACATACACGAACAGGACTGCTTGATATTGATATTATATTATATTTTGTTAGGTATTGTGTCGGTTACGTACCCCAAAACGAAATTTGTTGGCTCCGGTGATGGTAAGTAGATAGATACGTAGATAGTTACCCACTAGATATAGGTGAGTAATCAATGAAATAAAAACCAAAATATGTAAATAATTAAAAAAATACGTTGACACTGTAGTATTTTACAGATAACACTTTAATGAAAAAAAAATACAATCGAATCGATAAAAGGATGACATTTTTATTAACAAAATGGAAAGACACGTACGGCCGGGTTCCAAAAATGGACCGCAGCAAAAAAAACGTGAGAATAAGCGATATAAAGAGTGGAGAATGTGTATGAGATAGAGAAGGTTAGAGAGAGTGAGTGTCAGGAAGAGAGTTATTCGCCGTCGTGATACAAACGAAAACGCGTGCCGTGTGTTGCGCGTGGACTGCGGAGAACGAAACGCGTACAACCATCCGACGCCGACTGACTGACGAGTGACGACCGGTCCGCTACGACGGTGGTGGCAACGATGACGGTCGTTGTCGTCGGGTCGCGTTCAGTTCTGTTGTCGGCGGCCGCGGCTGTGCGGCAGTTAGTACTGCTGTACTAGTACTTGGTCAAAATTCGAATAAAGACGGAACGCACAGTGTTCGCATTAACATAGTACGCCCCAAACAACGGAGCTATGGAAATAAAAATATAAACAAAATCGCAACAATAACAATGTCCAACCAAACGAAATAACTTCTGCGGACATGTATAATTATAGTGTGCTGTTCACGTAGTTGCGCCGTGCGAGGAGATAATAATATCATAACTCATAAGGCGTAACAGATTATATTATGAATATAATATTATATTATAATATTTCATACAGGTACCTAATCTGTGATATTACGTTATTATAAATTACCTATTGTAATGATGATGATAATAGTAATAGTTTAACGTGGATGCGATCGACCCGGCGGGGTGAAATCGTGCGTCTCGAAAGGTGGTTGCGCGGTTGGTGGTAGTCGCCGGACGGTGGTTTCGTTTATACTTTATGCCGTTTATGGTTAGGGTGAAATGGGTGAATGGTGACCTCAGTCCTCACTCCTCAAATCGACGGAGCTGAAGGGGATGTTCGTGAGTCTTCGGCTGCTGTCGACACGTTTCGACGGTGATGCGAGTGCGCGCGCGCTATGCGAATGACATCTGCGAATAGGAGGCGTTCACACACTCACACCGTCCGCCAGATGCCGTGGCTATCGGCACGTCCCCGGGGCCGCGCAACGTACTCCAAACAATATTTTTATCGACGCAAAACGATGGGAGCGACGGACAACGTATTTTTTATTATTTGCCAAAAATGTTGTTGCAATGGTCAGCGGTTTACACGGAACCTGAATGGCAAACATCCGCCAGTAAAAATTCATCAACAGATCTAATATTAGGACCAGGTGGCTTGACTCCAAGTCTCCAATTTTTTTTAAGGACCGAAGTATTTCAAAAAGTTATCATATTTTTTCACTAGAGAATAAATACTGTTTATTGAAATTAATAGGTAAAAGAGATTTGATCAAATCATAAGAGCGAGAAGGTAAATATATAGATGCCTATTCTCTTGCCACCTATATAGCTAAGCACTATAATAGAGTAACCTGGGGTATAAAGGCACATGGGGCAAAATGAATTATTTTGTATAAGTAATTTAATAATTGCTATCTGGTCAAACGTTTTTGTTATTATGATTATGTTATCATAGCCAAACGTGATAAAACATTTTTTCAGCAGTTGATGAAGTTTTGGCGGCAATATGAGGTAAAATATTTATTGTATTTGTCTGATGTAATATCTGAGTAGTATAGTAGTATTAGTAGTAATGTGTACTATATAACAACACGTTAGATATTGCTTTTAAATATATTCGTTTAATGCAAGTAGGTGACTAAACGTCAATACTAGTAAAATATTAATATAATAACAACTGAATATACTACAATACTGTTTATGCAGAAAATCATATTGGGGTAAAATGGCTTAGTGGGTTTTGGGGTAAGAGTGCGCAGTATATCTTGTATGATTTTTGATTACTTACTTTTATAAACATTTAATTTTTCTAGCTTCAAATTTAATAATTATATCTATTTATTTATTAATTTATTTAAAATTTTAAACTAATAAATACATTATATCTACTATGTATTAACAAATGATGGTGGGGGATGAAAAAAATGGTTACAAAATAATCCGTAAGGGTTTTGCCTCACGACTCCCGTATTGTAATAATGAATATTAAAAAAGCCGGTAAGTGGATGTCGCTCTGCTGTACAGTAGGTTTCAAGTAAGTCACTGTATAATGGATTGTATTAAATTTGAATTCAATGATATCATTAAATCATTTCATTGTATAAGAAAAACGATTCTGAGCGGAGACGGTTATTGTCAGTCTGGATATTTTATATTGTTATTATTTATTATAATATCATGTAAGTTGAATTAATATTATAATATTATATTTTTTTATTCGTTTCTATGGTGATAGACAAAGCATTAGAAATTAAAAACCCATTTTTAGCGATTTTTGTAATTTTTCGGTGGTTTTTCCCTTGCCATTAAATAACCGTTGATAAAATCTAAAAATTACCTCTCTAAAGTACCATATTGATCCAATTTGCTAAAAGATAAGGTACTATATGTTGAAATCGAAGCACTCCTTCTGGTAGAAATTTTGTATACAGGATAAAATAAAAATAAAAAAATAAATATCATTGTAAAACCAATAGATCCCCCGCTCATATAATAATGATAGTTGATAATATCAAATAATCAATTCAAGTCATTTTTATTGTACTTACTTTTTATTGAAACTATAAAACAATGTAGCGGGACGGAGTGGCCAAGCGGTCTAAGGCGTCGGTTCCGATACAGCCGGCGACGGTTCGATTCCTTGGGCGGCATTTTTCTTCGGGCAAGTCACGGTCTCCGGAGAATAAGTGCCGCCATCCCCCACCCGGGCATGGCAGATACCTACGGGTGCCCAAATCAAAAATTCTGCCAAAACAAACACACACGTGTAACAAATCTACAGTACCACAGGCTAATAACCTAACCTAGTTGAAGCCTTAACGCTAATAA
>WHPZ01573984.1:0-44347 GCA_016617965.1 Macrosiphum rosae | reverse complement strand
AATATAACGTCTCGTGTATATAATATACGACGAGACGAACGAACGAGTAGGTACGAGTGTACGACAACAAAGAACCGAATGATACGGCAAAAAACAATAGTGAAATTGATATCATTAACAACGATATCAATTGTACATAATAATTAATTTGAATAATGATGATAGGAAGGAATAATAGATGGGAGTAATAATTTTAATGGCGCATTGCTCGGAGAGGAAAGCAGATAACACCGATTTCCGCACGGGCACGCGGAGCTTGCGGGGGTTCAGTCGTGGACCTTTGATCGCTGCGACGCGGACGCATAATATAATTACGATGTGTCGTAACAGGCGGGTTAGTTGGAACAAAGATATAATAACTACTCAACTCTAATTTGATAATAATCTGTTTGAAATTAATAAAATTAAATTGAGTTTACACTCAAAAGTCCAATTGTTCGGTAGCTACCTGTTGAGACACATATAATGTCATTCATGGGTAGTTTCTGCTGTGTTTACACCGATGGTTGACTTTTTGACAGGTTTTACTTTCTATTATAAAAAATGCAAAATAACAACGACAGAAAACTTTCCACAAGTTAAATGAATAATTCACACAAAATACGGTGAATTAAATTTACAAAATGCAATACGACTATCGTTTGTCAGTTCTCACTGTATAGTGTAGAATTCAACGTAGTCTGGGTTATCCAGAAGAAAATCTGTTTGTATGTCTAACAATACCAATATCAAACCATTGACATAATTTTGATGGCAAAACAAAAGCGCATTGACAACCCCAACAATACTATATAATATGATTTATTGAATAATTAAATTAAATACATTAATTATCATTGTATCTAATTCATCGTACATAAAATGGACTATAAAACGTCGTTATTAAAATAAAGTAAAATGTGTTAAGGAGAAGTCCTCCTAAGCCCCGCTCACCCTAAATTTACTTTCATGGGAGTTATAATTTTATTATGTTAAATGCGATTTTTATTTTATTATTCCCACAAATTCTTCGACGGCGACGGCTGTACACGATACAGGCGATAGATAGGTGTGCTACAACACGAGTCGCACGTGGAGGCGGCTGTGGGGACTTAGATTTATATATAATATTATTGCTCGTTTAATCGACCGTGAATATAGCAGGTACGCTGTATTCGCGACGGTTTAAGTTACTGCTGCTGTATTACGACGCGGCACGGGCCATTTGAGACTCGTGTCCATTTAATACACGATGCTTCGCTTGTCTCTCTCTCTCTCTCTCTCCTCTTTCTGTGTATATATATATATAATATACACAATAAACGTGCCACACAATATCATAATATTTAGGTGCCTATATCGGTTACGAGCGACATCGGTTAAAAAATAAAACGAGAATCCTAAACATTATTGTGGTGGCGGTCGAGAATGATTTTCAAAGTCGATCAGCGGTAATTTTCTTTTTAAACCTTTGTACGGGTGATTGTAAATTCCGACCTAGGGAAGATAAAATCCTCCCCGGAAAATTTCCAGGTCGATTGTGGGTACGTGCGAATTCCAACCAAAACTAGTGGGGGAAAAAAAGGTATACCTATTATTTATTAATAATAATAATAAATACAATTACATATATTAATATGTATTGAGATAATTAAACAAAATTAAAGTAATAATATTAATAGTCAATATATACCTACTACTTAGGTACGTAATATAATATATTATTATAAAAATATAATTTTTTTTTTATGACTTTTTCAAGTTAAATATAATTGTTATTTTTTGTTTATTTATTTTATTTTAGCATAATTATAATACAATAATAATAAAAATAACAATATTAAGAGCTGATACGTATACCGACTAATTTAAGGTCGCACCTTATTAGGCCATTTGGTCAATTATTATCAAATACCTATTAAATCTAGTAAATAAGATAAGCACAAATGTCAATATCTTCAATTTTTTTTTATAAAATAGAAATCACTCATCACATCTTACATAATAAATTATATCTATCTGATCTAAGTATATAATATAATCGATAATCGTAAGTGCCAATAATATCTTCGTTACATTTACTCATACTTAGTCTATAAAGTTGTAAAACGTAAACGTAACATATTTTTACATTTGTTTATAAAACCACAGTATTATAGAATTTGCTGATGATAATTTAATGCATATATACCAGTATTCTACATATTATAATTTATGTATATTGTATATAATTATAGCAAAGCAGTTCATTTTTATTTATTACTCACCGATGATGTCTGAAATGGATGGGTAACTATATTATTAAATTTAAATTTTTTAATTTGTTTAATGTTGTTACTCTTAATATATATGGTTCTAGGACATCTCGATGGAAGTTATATTTCAATATTCTAATATAATCACTAATCAGTCTTGTAAAATATTTGTTTATATGTTTTGTACTTGTTTTAATAACTGTTACAATCATATAGGTGGTGATTGAGGGGGTTTGGGCTCAACATACTCAAAGCCCTCCAAAATTATTGAACATTTTTTAAAGCAGCATTTCTTATTTTGTAAAGAAAGACTATAGCCACCACCCCCCTAAAATGTAATTAAATTTTCGGTTTCGGGGTTCCACCGACATAGTCATTCGCCGATATGTCCGTTCGCCGATATAACTGTTTGCTTGTATAACCATTCGCCGAAAAAGAGTAACCGAAATGTCTTTCGCCAAATTGATCGGTTGCCGAATAATATTATAATAGAAAAATGGTTTTAATAGATATATATATTATTATTACAAACTGTATAATGAGAATATGCCCCAACCGAGTTTTTTTCAGTTAATTTACCGATTTCCATTAGAAAGCTTTTCATGTTCCTTGAATTTTTTATTAAGAAAATGGACATACCCTGTACACCTATCTCGGTTCTTTCATCGGTTTCTATTCGTATACCACCCGCTATATGCTGTTGGGAGGCTTCTGGGCGAGAACGAACAGATTTGTCGAGCACTGCACGGTATATTAAATTATATTATAATAATATTCGAGCGTATTAAGTTATTATCAGCTATTATATGGATTACGGGCGCGGCGGCGCGTGCGATTTATATCATAATATATAGTACACCGTACGACGTTTATACTCTATACATGACGTATTGTCTCGTGCACAGACCGAGGTTCATGGACGGATCGCGGTAAACGAATCGACAACACGCACATAATAATGATAATGATAATAATAATATTATAACATCCGCGTGAAGACGACGACGGCTTAAGCGCTCGGCGCGAATGATGAGAAGGAGGAGATTTATCTCGTAATATCATTACAATATTTATCACCGTTATAGGTTCATATACATATCATAATATTGTATAATGCACATCGTAATAATAATAGAACGAGTATTATTATTATTATTATTATTACACTACACCCGCACGACCGTGGGATAGTCGTCAATAGGTGTGCACTGCAAATAAACACGCGGTGGATTTTCGCGACAGTTATCTCACCCGCTTCCGATACATATATATATATTATATATAATAATATTATAATATATACTCCGGCTGTTTATGCAAATCTCGGTGGATGGTGGGCGGGTGGTGGCGGGACATTTGTTTTCCGGATTACAGAGCCGTCGCTCATCGTCGTCGCCGGGCGTATAATGCCGACTAAATATATCTATACATAGATACCGACAAGTATACACTGCTGCAGCAGTCTCCGACGAGTACGCGGCGAACGCTTGGGAAACATATCTCGAGAAAAAAAATCCGATTACAATATTATAATATTAGTATCGTGCGACGGCGTCCATTATAATATACGCCATTACGATGTCCACATTATATTATTGTGAGTTCGACGGTTGTACTACGATGACGAATATTATAGCTATAGGGCACGACGAGTTTTTATCGCCGTTTGATTCCAATGACTATTTATGGTCTGACGTGAAACGGTCGCAGAAATCTATAGACGCGACGAGCACGTCGTGCTATAGAGACGACGTAGTTTGAGTTTTAGGTTTTAATTTAAAATGCACATCTGAGATTGAAAGCGATGTGATTGATACGTTTATTTGGAGGATCTAGGGGTTGAAACTACCCCTGGAAATTCTCAGAATGTCTCGGGAAGGCGATCGTTCTCTGGAATACAAATAAAAAGCAATATGGCGTTCATTTTTTTAAGTAATTGTTTTGCTTTTAACAGTGGGTAGTGTATAATTTTAAGTAAAATTATATTTTATAATATTATTGGTTATAACAGAGCATTTAATTATAATATATTATAATCCACGTCCATACAACATTTATTAGTCAGGAAATCGAGTAAATGTGAATCGTTCCCATTTTATATAATTTTACAACTATATAAATTAATGATCTGTGTTGGTATTTTACAACCCTACTAACTTAGTATCGTTTTAGCATTGTCTGTTTACCTTCGACAAATTTTCTTACCGTAATACATATCGAGCAATTTAAATGGCATAAAAAATACTGAAATATACATAAGGTTAGGTATATACATCACAATATATTAAAATAACTAATTCTACCTATTTAACTTGAAAATGTATCAATTCAGAATTAAAATAAGTATATAAATAAATAAACTTAATATACTTATAAAAATAAATTTTTTTAAATTAGAAAATACTTTTTCTTATTCAATCACATTTTATACAATAGTCATAATATTTATTATAATACGTCATATTATACCAATATTACGATTACGATCTATGGGTTTGATGAGGTAGGAATCATACGTATATTATAGGTACTTAAATTGCTTGATCTTGTCGTAACATACGGTTCGCATTTTTAAATAAAATACCAACTCAATATTTGAACATCAAATAGGTATAACGAGAGCAAAATTTTACCCTGAAAATTAGTAAATTATTGCTCTCGCTTTTAAGGACTCACTATAGTCATTCCTTCTAATCTCTTCCACTTAAATTGCTATAATATATGCTGATGCACAAATGATGTATGATAGTTTGACATGAGGTAAACAGGCGATGATGTATAGTCCACAAATCGAAAAATTGCTTACTAAAAAGGTAGAAACTAACAATAGCGATGCTAAAACTATGTACGGTCTAATTGATAACAGTGCATATGCGAAATTTGTAATAATTTTCTGGCATTCCAGGGAGTTCTTTTCCAGGAATTTCCCTATCTACCCAAAGAGCGACTGATCCGGATTCTGTTTAATCATAAGCTTCATTATTTGATACTATACCTATGGATGAAATAAAAAAAAATTGAATTGAATTGAATGGATTTAATATGTTTTCACGTACATATAGGTGTTATTCACCAACCACGATCAATGCTATTATTGATCACTCTTATTTTTCTTCTGATAAATTAATTTATTCAAATTCTGAATGTTAAAATTTTCAAAAATATTGAATGACCATATACCTACTTTTATATTAAATCTTCTTATTTTCCAATCGAACTGACTACACCCTTTTTAATTGAAAAATCTTTATGTCATTACTTGTATGAAATGTTGAAGTATATATATCTTAACAGCCAAAAGAGATGTTTCTGAATTCTGAGTTATTTAACTTTAAATTATATAATATATATTATGATAATAGGTTTAACAGATATGGCCTATATGATTATTTGAAGATTATAGTGGTTAATATGGATTAATAAATACATAAATTAATACATTTTTTTAATTTGAAAAAATTGTCTAGAGGTACTCTAATTATGTATGCCAAACTAAACAATGCATATTACATATGTATTTTATATAAAACAATTATTAAAGGTAACCATTATCCATAGTATGTACATAAAGTTTAAGAACTTAAAAATCATTGGAATGAATTTCGATTCAGCGATATGCTTCAACATTTACAGAAAAAGTCCTTTTTGAAAAAAAAAAATCTGGTTGGTCCAAAAATACTTTTTTGAGTAGGTATAAAAATTATTCTATTATGTTCGTTTTTGGTGATTTTAACGCACAACTATTACGAGTTCACCAATAACAAACGTCTAAGCTTAAAATAAAATTATAATTTTTTACTGTTAGGTACCTATTTTAATATGCAATCGTAACTAGTAAAACTTTAATATATATAAATTTAAAATCCGAATATTTACATATTAGACACCACTCCATCGTTGCCCAACTGAGTAGTTCATAGTTTACCAGACTTTTAAGTACAGACTAATGATTTTTCGCTTTCATAATTAACTTATAGGTACAAACTGTAAATAGGCCTCACTTATATTTTTTATTGTTCAAAATTCACATAATTAACCACTGTTTCTATACCTATGGGAAATTCAAGGGGAGGATTGTTATTCCTAAATACCCCTGGACCACTGGAAACCTGGACCCTTGCACCATTGGGAAGTAATAATATTATATACCTAACAAGATCTGTGCTTTGTAAGCGTTTCGTACAAGCACGTGTTTCGGGAATCGATAAAAGTGTTTCACTTAAACCTGCAGGTGGTTATTACATACTTTCTAGTTTTGAAAAAAATAACATATAATCATATATGTATTATAATAAATGACATATTTTATTGGTGGTAACTAATTTTTTGATGGAGATAACTGATGACACGAATTACGACAACGGTAGGACAATATTTACAAAATAATAAATATACTTATGCAATCCAGACTTTTAACCAGGGACTTGCACCCAAATTAACCTAAACCCCTAACACCCCTAATTATTCTAAAAAAACCAACACCCGAAACCCATATAACCCGAATGATTCTGTTTTAAAAATATATGTATTAACCAAAACCCGAATAAACCATTCGGGTTAACTAGAAACCATAATAATTTTATTTTTTACAAACTCTTCATGTGATACATCATTTTGTATGTATTTCTTGTGGTAAGTTCGATTTTGTAGTTGGTTGTTTAATAATAATAATAATAATAATAATAAATTAACAGGAACAATCTTACGATCAATCACATGTAAATTCAATAATTATTTTCTTGAAAATAAAATCCAATAAAATCTTTTTATACCTAATAGGTATAATAATAAAATTGATTACTTTATTAGTTTATAAAATAAATCCAAATATAGCCAATAGCAATATAAAATATAGACAAGGTCTCAACAAAACTGAACAACGTATTGACAGTTGTGGCCAAAATACCAAATAGCCAATAGGTTCTATAATAACTAATAATAACTAGGTAGTATTATTTGCCACCAACTTCGAATATCGTATTTCGTGTCTATATATACCAGTTTTCCAGAAATCATAATTTATATTTTATTTTATTTCTCTGCGGCTCAATGTATTTTAAACATTGTATTATATCCGTCGAATTCGCAAGTTGTGAACTGTATATATTTTGTAATTTGTATCACACTACGACGCACCTCTCACGCGTTTTTGTTTTTGTTATAATAAATAATAATATAAATAATATGGGGGGGGGATCATCAAAAGCTATGTTTTTCCAAACTACTCAATACCCGTATTAACCAATACCCGAATAATAGGGATGTGAAAACCCGAATGTTTGTTTAAACCTTGTATTCCGGTGTTTGACACCCCCATACATCCAGCACCTGAAACCCAAAACCCGAATAAATGATTCGGGCGTTAAGCCCTGATTTTAACTATTAATTTTTTAGTTGTTACAAATACTTATTGACAGTGTTGGGAATAGGTTACTAATATATTTTATAGATAACGATAAAAATATAAAATACAATTAATATATTAATTTATCTTAATAAAGTTAAAAGCTAAAAAATCTAAAATAATCTATACTATAAAAGTTAAAATGGATGTGTTTTATTTCATAATTTGGACAAAAAAAAAGATAAGTTGGGTTTTTTTGATTTTACAGTAAAAATAGTTATATAAGCATTATTATCTATACATGATTAAATTGTACCAACTTTTAAAGAGATGTATGAAACTTTCTACTTATTTAGTTTTTACTATCAATAATAGTAGTTAAGTATATTTAAGTTTATTCATTCGGAAACTACTCGTTCGGATATCATTTTTTATACCTCCATCAACAATTTATGGGTAAAACTAGTGGTCATCTGAAAGAAAGTAGTTTGTATCAATATAATATTATATACTCCTAAAATTCCGTAAAATTTGTAGAGAATTCAAAATCTGGTCTTCAAGATCAATTACAATTCAAAAAAAAAAAACAGAAATTTAATAAATATTTTATTAAAGATAAATGGAGTTGATCATGCTTGGTAAATCACTATAATATATATTTATATGAATGATATATTTACCTTGTACATAATATGTTTCTACAGTGCGCATCAATGTCGTATGTAGAAAGGTTTAGGGATTACATTATGTATAGCTACAATAGGGTAATATAATTCAGGGATTCTCGTAATGCTATGGGTTTTATTTACCGTGTACCGACTGACGGAATATTTCTGACGGTCACTCATCGTCGTATTGAAATTTTTATAAGTAACAATTTAAAAATAATAATAAATATGCATTGGTACATGAGACACGTTAACTATCAAATTTATATGTATTCTGCAGAAATACCACATATTTTCTATAATTTTATTGTCTAAAAATAAAGCTATTTATTACAATACGAAATTTTTTTTATATTTTGTCAAAATTAGATATTTAAATGAATAATAACAATCTTATTTGTTTTATTGTAATTCAAAAATATTATTTGAATATAGGCTGACTCGGAAACGTTTTTCGTATGCGGTGATGTTTTATCATTGAATTCAAATTTAACACCATCCGTTACAGTGATTCACTTGTATTTTGTAACCTACTGTAAATCAAAGCGATATCTAACTTTTTTTTTTTTAATTATATGAAATTGCAATAAATAACCTAAAAACATTAAAACTAAAAACCACTTTAATTATGAAATGTGTGAGACTGCTGTTAAACCTTGAAAACTCGCTAGGTATTGAATACTGATTTTGAACTTTATCGTATATTTATAATATATAATATTACTATGTATTATATTAGTATCTATAAAAGGACCATCTGTAAAAATTATATTGGTGGTCCTCGCGAAGATTTGACGACGTGTTTTTAGTGAACATATTTTTGTGGTGTTCGATAGTTTTATATTAAAAGTACCTAGGTTACCTTATGCATGGAAGTAATCGATGGAAAATAGTTCTTAAAAATGAACTAGGTATGCAATCCCACGATTCTAGCCCACCACTGTCTTATAGGATAGTTTATCAGCTATCATTACTATAATTATAATTTATTTTTTGGGGTTTAAAACTATAAGTGAATAATATTGATATAAAATTGATATTGAA
Organism: Macrosiphum rosae; assembly: GCA_016617965.1. Classification (NCBI taxonomy): domain Eukaryota; kingdom Metazoa; phylum Arthropoda; class Insecta; order Hemiptera; family Aphididae; genus Macrosiphum; species Macrosiphum rosae. The sequence goes on along the minus strand of WHPZ01573984.1, from coordinate 35,057 downwards.
AAATAACCATTGCCTGTTAAATTCTTATTTCTTATGTATAGGTACCTAAAATGTTTAGATATGTAAATGTATCTTTTTTCCCTACTATTTAAGTAGACATTCTACACGAAATACACGCACTACATAAATTTGAGCTACATAAAATATTTATACTCGACACTTTTTGGCTCCTTCCAACCTTAATATTTTATTAAAATTACACATAGCAGTTAGATAGTTCAACATTTACCATCAACATGGACAACCCGAACGAATTTGAATAAAACATTCGTTGACAACCATCTTCTAACAACAAAGTTAATATAAGAATAAAATATAATATTATAAACATTAATTGTGCCAAAAATAAAACGCATGTATTATTATCAGCACAAACAATCTTAATAGTGCTTTACCCTCATCTCCGAAAATAATAGAAAACATCCTCTTTATAGCGTATCTCCATAGACAAAAATAGGGTCCCCCAATATAAAGGTTTGAACCCAAAATGATTCAAGTGCAAAATAAGAGAGAGCCCCCTCTCACCCTCTGTGAATACACAATAATTATCTGTTATAAATGTGAAAATAATAATATGATCATATGAATAAAATAAACTGTGAGTGTAAAATCAATATTATCTATAGATAAGTACCTATAGGCACCTGTTGCAGAGAGTCAGCAGTATTCTTTTGTGGTTTCTTCCGCTGTGTATTATATTCAGAAATTGCCGACTTTTTTCGGTTTTTAATATCAAAAATGCTAAGTATAATAATCTCTAACAGAAAACTACAGTCTTAGAGTGTAATATGAATAATTCTCACAAAAAACTGAATTAAATTTACGAAATATGTACAATATGATTGTCATTCGTCAGCCTGGCCGGATTGGTTAGGCAAGCTACCGAGAAAATCTCGGTAGGCCACTTAAAGTTTTTGCCGGTCGTGTGAGTGTGAGTGAAAATAAATTCATGTTTAAAATACGATTGACCACCTATAAGCTCGTAATAATTATATAGACGTAATTTTTGGCCTCCGAATATGTAAATGGACCGCTTAGAAGTGAAAATCTTTCTTTAAATGTCTAACAATATAAAATTGTCAAAACATTGAGATAATTTTGATAACATAACAATAATGACTCCAATAACCCCAACAACGTATAATAATCAAACAATTAAATTAAATACATTTTTAATAGTTCTAAACTATATAGTTATATAATATATTGCTAAAATATAAAATATAGGTATATCGATAATATATATGCCTCTATATGGAGAACTAATAAGAAGGACGCATCCCCTCTAACCTCCATCCCACCATTTATTCTTTTATGTGTATAGGACGTAATATCGTATAACCATCCCTCTCAATCCGACCACAGTTTGAAGATTTCTATATTAAATCTGAAGGTGATGGGTGGTACATATATCGTGTAGACGACGACAGGAAACTATTTATCGTTATATCCGGAAAAAAAAATAATAATAATTGTGTCACTGTCACTTGGAACTATATACTATAGGTTCACCAATACCATACAGTATAATTTTTGGGCGCCGACGAATAAATTAATGTCTAAAATAAAAACAATCTCCGCAAACCCTGGTCGTAGGGGGCCCCACGCGTATATAGTACCTATATTATGGTAGGTACAGGAGATTATAATATTATATACGACGAGGGGATTTCGCTGACGGACTAAGATTGTTTCCAGAGAATGTATATATAGGTAAATCATATATCGTATACACTGTAATGCCGCCGCAGCCCGGCGCTGTACACATGTATAATATAATAATAATAATACAATATACCGGCGGTGTTTGTTTGGCGATGACGACGAGGATTGTTGAGCGGCGAAATGGTGTAGGTGTGTGCGGACTAGGGTGGTAAGTGTTGGGAGGAGGGGGTTGGCGGCGGGGCAGTAATACGCGTTTGAATAATAATGTGCGTATAATTCAAAGTTCGGTGCCGCTAAAACCGTCTTACCGTCGCTCCTTTTACCCCATCATCGCCTTTCGTCGATCCGCGTACCTTTATACTGCACGTCTCGTAGTATAGTCGCGGTTTATTTATATTATTCTTATAATATTATTATTATTATTATCATAATGGTTTGGTTTATATTATTATACGGGTGCACGATATCGAGTAATAATGTGCCTTTGGAAATCGCGAAAAGGGGTGAAGATGTACCGTATATATAATGACGTGTAATTAAGTCGTCGTCGGTGTGTTGAACGTTTGCAAGACGAATCATACATCGTACCATAGGGTACTATATAATACACAGGTAGGTAAAGTGCAACAACTCGAAAATTGTTCATTATGAGTTCACACGATTAATTACGGTCAATGTTACTTGTTCTCGTTGTTTTCGTTTACGAGTAGGGCCAATTGTATTTGTATTCTAAATTTACTAAAACATTGCTTTCTGAGAGGAAAATCTATACCATATTATATCAAAGAATTTAAAATTGAAACTATTATTTTGTATTTTCTGAAATTGTTTGTATATTTTGAATACCTTTATAGGTTATTTTATATTTTATGAGAATTTTATAACAATTATTTATCACTATCCAAATTAGAAGAAAATAATTAAACAAGTGTTATTTATTTTTCTTCATCATATCATTTGTATTACATATATGTTTTACCTATGTACCCGATACCTACTATACACAATAATGATTAACAGTTTGAAATATTTAAAAATATTTAAATAAACAAGAGTTAAAATATACTATAAATATTATGTAGGCATGCAGTATGCTATATTTATTTAGGTTAGGTTAGGTTTTTTTGACCTGGTTTGGTTAGATATCACATACAATTTATTATGATATTGTTTTGCTTATTAACTTTTTTCATTTATATTTATACATTCATGTGCACTGGGTAGGTACACTATACATTTTAGTTGGCTGATTACAGGTTTGTCTCCTAATCATGAAGAATAAAATAATATTTCTTAGATATGGAAATAAATAATCAAAATTAAGTTAAATTGAGTTAAATTCAAGTAAATGTACTTGTGTAAATCTCAGTGAAAACAATATTTTTTTAAATATTTTAAGTTGAAAATAAACACAAAAAAAAAATATATATATAAGGAGTTTGTGGTTGCGGCAGTGGTGAACAATTCTTAGGTACCAACATTTTTATAAAAAAATAATAACAATTATGGTATTAATGCATTATATATCTTGTATTACTGAATTATAGTAGTACTATGTATAATAAATGTACCTAGTATAGACATTCTGTCATTCTGATATAATGTGGCGCAATAAGGGGAGTCTAGTGCCCAGGTAGATTCCTTAACGATATATATTAGCCATTTCGATTTTAAAGTTATTAAAAAAAATTCTATACCTAGCGTTTTTTACATTAATTATTTCGACAACAATATTGTATTGTTCTACACAAATACGAATACAACATTTAATGTATTTATTGTTCTATTACATATCTGAGTTTCAATTTTTAAAAAACAATTTGGGAAACGCATTCATTAGTTAACACTTGCTACTTTACTGTACTATATCCCTGTAAAAGGTAACTTTAAAGTAGTGTATATTGAAGGACGTGAGCTCTAATTTTCTGCAATGCGTAGGATTAAAACTTGGTTACGCGTACTTGTTACTATCTTGGGTATAATCATGGCTTGCATTTGAAAAAAAAAATTGCGCGTTATGTTGTTTACAATTAAAACGTTACACAAGTTTTGAGTTTATCATTATTTAGAAAAGTGTTAATACCTACCTATTAAATTTATTAATAATAACTGAATAATGAGGGTAGGTAATGGCCCAGATACGGAGTATAAATATATAATATAAACAATTATAATGTCCGTGTATGCATGAAATAAATACTTCTACGAAACCAATATATTATATAGCTATATTATTATATAACTTTTAAATAAATGGATTCTAAATTCCTCCGTTTTGCGTTATTTTTCGTACTTACAATAAAATTCTATAAATTACGTTTTGCGATATTTTTTGTTTACCTAACGATATTTTATGAATTACGTTTTGTTTAATGATATTCATTAGATTTTGTTAATCGTTATGTTTTGTTTTGGGGTATTTAATTATTTTTGATTATCGCTTTCCAATTACGTTTACAAATTTCAATCGTTTTTTGTACCTATTTTTTAATAGATAGTTTGGTATAAAAGTAGGTATATGAGGCAGTTCCAAAGTATATTTAGTCAAGCCTCAACGTATGCCCACCTAAACATTTTACTATTTTAGACCTATAATATTTGAGCAACACCGAATGTTTCTTAAGGAATTTACTAACCACAACAACACCGCGAAAACCGGGGTTTTTCATTTTTGGAAATACGCTGGGCGATAAATAGTTATTATAAAAAAAAAAATATTAATAATAATAAAACGAGATTACGTCTTGAAATAGGCCGGCGGGGACGAATCGCGAGGAGAGTCGTTGTTAAGTAGGTATGCGAATATCGCCTTCGGCGGGGCATCGTCACCGCGCATAAAGTACAATAAATAAACGGATTTCTCCGCCGTCGATTATTATCAAGCTCGTGCGTGCGTGGTGTGAGCTCGTGATTTCTCTCGTGCGAGATAAAAAAAACTATATATGCACAAAAAAAAAATGCACTCGGGAGTCGGCTTTCGTGCTTATTCAAATTCGGTTCGTCTCGACGAGAACCGAGCAAATAAAATGAACATACCTATATATAGTATATATTATTATACGTAGGTGCCTACGCGAGTCGAGCTGCCTCGACGATAACGCTAGACCGGCCGTTTGTCACTCGATCCCCTCCTCCGGGGGAGCCTTATTTTCGTCAAAAAATAAAATATAAATTGTATATATGTATTATTTATACCTATAGCTATATATAGCTAAATAAAAACGACAAGTCTTCCCGGTGTCGTTGATTCGCGTACATCTGAATGCTAGTGATTTGTACGCCAAAAAGGTCTACACTTATCAGTGTGTAAATTATATTGTACTATTGTATACATTTATTTATTTACTATTAAGCATACGCCCAATTATTTGGGCTCAACACAGTTATCTTTCAAATTGTACAAACATAAATAAAATTATATGCAACAAAATAATATGCTTATCTAAATCTTAATTATTTAATATGTACTGTTACAATTGAATGAGTGATTTTATCCTGGTTAAGTCATCATCATTGAAAAAATCAAAATTGTTTATTGAGTTACCAGAGACTAACATTCTGGAGCGAATAGACTAGAATTTCGTCGATAAGTAGGTTGTATAGAATGTTTTTGACACATAAGTATTTGTTTGAGGGACGTTTAAAGGTATTTATAAATAATTCAGGACATATAGTTTAAGAATTAAGTGATTTTTTCAACTAAAAATAGTCAAACCATGTAGTTTTATTCTTTTTGTGAGCGACAATAGCGGGTCTAGAAGTCACTGAAGGGGGGGGGGGGTGAATTTTCAAAAATTAAATTTTCTTTTTGTTTAGCCAAATATTTTAAAAAAAAATAACGTTAAAAAGACAGCCCAAGGGGGGCCCTCCCATCGCATCCGCCACTGATGAACGAAACACCCCTCGCTAGTTGCTTAAGTAAAACATCAGTTTTGTTGGTCTCCAATGCAATAGTACTCTCAAAAATCGAGTTTGAACGAGTTCAATTTCATTAACTGTTAACGTTCTCCTTATTTTTCTTATTCTAATTAAATAATAAGCATCTATGAACCATCCCATCTCATACCATAGCTGATTAATAAATGCATGTAGTAGGTATAGAGACTTGAAACTGTGTACAATTTAGTTTGATAATACATTCACCAATAACGTCAAATATTACTGAGTAAATCAAGTTAGTTGAGTGCTGTCTCAATGACGGGCTTCTTTTCGGTTTTCATTGTTGATTACAAACATTAAAAATTGTTATATTACTAGGTATATTATATACAGCAAAACCACTTACGGTAGTACAACTTACCACTAATCGGTAAGTGGTTTTGCTGCAATAGTTGATCTTTATATTATAAAATCCTTTACGTAGATTTTGCGGTAAAACAATTAAAATAATAAATGCTGGTACCTAGGTTAGGGGTATGAAACCTGGAGACTGCTCAGTTCTCGAATACACTAGCCAAACACTAAGCAAGACGGATGGGCTTTTGATGATGAACGTATATATTGTAAGGGTATAAAGCCATACAGTTAGTATATAGGTAATATTATATAGTTAATATAATATAGGTGGATAGGTCCTCAGAAATATCCTCAGCAACACATATTTATTTGAAGATAGCTGCCACTGTTCCTTTCAAAAAAATGACATGCGTCATTTGGTGCTATTAAAGACGAGGAAGAAAATTGTGTGTCATAGAATTCAATTTTTCTCGTACTGGTCGGGGTATGCCTATATCAACCCTTGCTTTTACTCCAATAAATTACGCTGTGACATAGAGGCAAATCTTGCAAAAGTGTAGTGCACCTCTACTCTGCAGTTACTCAAAAAAAGAAGAATGTAGTTTAGGAGTATTGGGTTTTTCCCATCGCGTTTCTGGGTAAAAATCAAAATGATGGTGCAGATCTCGAGAATTAGATTTCAATATTAATTTAAAAAATGTCCAGACGAAAATGTCATAAGAGATTTTTAGAGTCCTCCTAGGCGTCTCTATATATGTATACGTCCTCCCCACTCCACTCCTACGCCGCTGCCATTAATAATACTACCCTCGAAAATGCTGAGACGCGTATCACATGCGCCCGCCCTGTATATATACCTACGCAATATAATAATATTATTATAATATAGTATAGGTATAAATAATACGATGTGACGCGGCGAGCGTTCGTGCAAGACGACATGAATACCGAGGGCGGCGGTGGAATGCCGCTTACGAAAATACCACCGAAGACGAGGCGCGACGAGATTCTTACGACCATATAATCATAATAATAGTAATAACAACAGCCACAACGTCGTTATAATAATATATGTATATTGTACATTATACGCAATACGCGTACACAGCGCCCACAATAACGAATATAATAATAATAATAATAATATAGTACGTCGCGTATATTATTATTATTATTATTATAAAACCGAACAGTCAGCCGTCGTCGTCTTTTGAAGAAACTATTATGTACCGTCACGGTCGGGGGCGTCGGGGCATTTTTGGCGATGGCCTTTTTCGCAAGAATGTTGCTGGCGAGTGGTCGTTCTTTTGTGTCGGTACTGCACAATGTCTAGAACATGCAACGTCAACGTCGTCACAAATAGCGTTTTCGGCATAATATTGCTGTTATTTATGCGATCGGGTGCGGTGGTGCGGTAGGTAGTGTGTGGTCGGTGGGCACCATAGCGGTGGCGATTTGTGGAGCCGTTGAAAATACCGATAAATAATAAAGTCGGCATAATATAATAATATTATGTTTCATACGATGGTAAAATTATTACTCGTTACTGTATAGGAGCATGGATATTTCTATACTTTAACATCAGAAGACACCAATTGCCTATGCACTTATCTTAAAATATGTGACTTAATTTGTAAATCCGAGCTTAAAAATGTGTACACTAAACCTGAGCTAAAACTGGGAACTAGCTAGTTCATATTTTGTAGGTACGATATAGAATATTATTGATGGACACGGTGAACGCACTCTCCGTAATGTCATCTGTCACTCGTTTAAAGTTAATGAAAGCGTGTCGTCTATTATCGATGGAACTTTAGGTGTAGTTTTAAACCACACAAAATTTTTTTTAATCTATGGCATTATTTTTAAAGTTATTTGCAAGTATTCTCAAATCTGTTTTTAGAATTTGCAAGTCCAAACTTTCACCAAAAAATTTTAAGTTGCGCAAACTTCACGTAGACCACCTATTTTGACACACGACATTCGCAATCGGTATCAAGCGAAAGCTAATGGTTAACAATTATTAAATAATTATTATATTTTGCAAGCCCCTTTTTGTAATTTGGAAGTCTATTGGGCGTTTACTATAAACTTTTGAACTTGCGAATTCGATCCACACCTTTTGACCTAGAACTTTGAAACAGCACAAAACGAAAGCTAATGATTAGCATGATATTGCAAGTCTATTAATATATTATTATTTGTAGTTTGCCGTTATCATGATGGTCTATCGACTCAATCGCATTTTAAGACTTAGAATTTAATATAATATGATACGGGTAGTAACGATAACGAATATATAATGTGACAACCATAAATTACCGATAGGATGGCTAAATGTTATATGGTTAATTTAAAAAAATAAATTAGGTTAATATATTAATATACATATGTACAAAATGCCTGCAAAAAATGTCAAACTGAACAATCCATCCAACACTTACTTCAAGAATGTACGAAATACAAGGACATACGTGCCAATGTCTCTATTCCACCAAACACGGAAGAAACGCTAAACGACAAAAATGTCACCAAAACACAGCTTATAAATAAGTTTTAATATTGTATAAATTCCCTATATCATTCAGAATCATCGTTATGACTGTGTTTTTTTGTTTTCATGTCTATTTACTCATTTGTGTCTTAATCGCTGCGGCGTTTGCACGTATTTTGAGTGCATATTTTGTTTGCATCGAAAATCTGACCTTTGTAATCATAATATTTTATAAATATTTATAACAACATGATATCGTGACGTCACCCCACGAGTCGACCACCGCGAAGGTATCCTCTCTTCGCGCATTATTACCGTCCACTTCGTCATTGTATTGGACAGTATAATATTATGTACTTATATAATATACGGCAAAATATATATTATATTGTTATTATATATCATGTCCAATACAACGGCGGCGGCCGCTAGACTTTCGAAAAATCTTCGACTCGGCGAGCGGATTTATCGCATCCGCCGCCAACGGGGTGCCCGATATTTTTAATAAAAAAAAAAAAAAAAAAAAAACCCCGTCGTGATATATTTATTGTATAGGTACGTCGCTATATACATTACATTATCACCTCTGGCCGGCGCCGATATCGACGTTATTGTATAAAATATAATACGCGTCAGCGTGTGAGTGTGTGTGGGTGAGTGGGTGGATGGGTGTGTGTGAGTTAGTGTACATGACATAATATACCTACCAATGATTGCGGTCGGAGGATTACCCGAAGGATTTCGGTTTTGCGGCACGCGCTGTGGACGTATTATATTATACGATATGAAAAACTTATAGACGTCGATTCCCACCACTGCCAGCCCCATCATCGACGACCACAACAACAACAAACCTCTATATCTATGCCATTATGTAGGTATACTTCTACCGATACGTTTGCTTATAAAAAAAGATTGTGAAAAACTTTTCAAAAAAATGATCTAATGATGGTCGAACTTGTCAAAATGCGCAAAAATAAATTCAACCAAAATCCCAACCTTGCTAACAATAATATACTGCAGTTAATAAGGCAACAATAAAACATTGATTATAAAATACCATCTTTGTTTCGTGTTGTATAAACGGCTTCCGTGAGATTGTTTACGGCTTTTGTTAATTTTTTATGCACACCTACAGAGTGTTATAGGCGGACTCGAATATTTCTTTTCACTTTACCTATTATAGGTAATATTATATTTTATTCATATTTTTTGTATTAACAAAACTGTAGTCTGTAATACGCGCTATACATTATGTTTTGGTTTTAATGATGTGTGGTCGCAATGTTTAGAGAAATATTCTATTTCCCCATTGTCCATATCCGGACTATAAGTCTATAATTTTCCGATGTTTCGAAAGACAATAAAATAATATTATTGATGATTCGATTTGTTTCGATGTATATTTATGTGCGTGACATATTGTCGCTCTCCGCGTCATTATAACGCATCACAACATTATTACGCTTATAGTAGCCCATTTGCATTCGTTGTCAAAATATTATTTATTGAATTGAAATATTACACACCCGTGGAATCGCTCAAGTATGCATAATATTAGGTACATGCATATAATAAATAGACGTCTTACGTTAAAAACGTACCACCGTGAATACCATACGTCCCCGCTGTGCACGAGCAGTAAGTCGCAGCGACCACACTGTGACCGGGGTTAAAGTTTTTACCCTAAATAATAATAATAACAATAACAATAATAGTAATAATATTATTATGTATAGCGATCGTGTTGGACGGGAGAGAGTTGCGGTGTGCGGTTTCCACTAAAACGTCATATCGTCTCGTTATTAGTAATATCGTATATGCGCCGAGTATAATATGCATTATATATTATTATGTTTACGACGGTGAAATTTGCAATATATATAAAATATTATAATATCATGATAATATATTACCTATACGTATATTATATACTATACACAAGAGCGTATATATAGGTATCTCTCTCTCTCTATATAACCTATGTATATATTATACACGATATATAAGTGGTATATAGGTACCAAGTGGAGCATTTATAATATCGCAAAAGTGACGTTTTTCTTAATATTTATAGTATTATATCACCGTCGTCGTCATCGTCGATATTGTTGTTGTTGTTGTTATTATTATTAAAAAAAGGGTTTTAAATCATTCAGAAGTTAAAAAAATAAACAGTTTTTCACAGAGTAACTTCTTTCGATTAAAAATTATTAATTTTTCTCAACTGATTTCTAAAATTTGTAGTTTAAATCAGTGCTTACAAACGTTATAATAACTATAATATTTGACAAAAAACGATTGAAATTTGTAAACGTAATTGTAACGCAAAGCGATAATAAAAAACACTTAAACCACAAAAAACAAAACATAACGATTAACAAAATATATTATATATCATCAATCAAAACATAACGCAAAACGTAATTTATAGAATATCATTAAACGACAAACAACTCAGAACGAAATATTTTAAAATCTATTTATTTAAAAGGTCTATTGGTTTAGTAGAAACATTTATTTCATGCAAACAATCTAAGAACTGATTATATTATAATCCGTATCCGGGAATAACTACCCTCATTAGTTATTATTTTTAAATTTAATAGGTATTAACACTATTTTAAATAACGATAAACTCAAAACTTGTATAATGTTATAGTTCAAAATAACGATAAATTTAAAAATTGTGTAACGTTTTAATTGTAAATAACGTAAAACGGAATTTTTTTTCAAATGTAGGACCTGGTTCAATTAGAAAAAGAAATTCAATATTTCTAAAATAGTATACAATTTTAGAGCTTCACGTTTGTTACTAATATTATACACAATTTTCAGGACCTATAAGATATCCAAGACATTATGTATTTAACATATATAATAGTATTCCAAATTCCAATAGTAACACAATTTGAACATGTTTTCTGAGTTGACCTCCTCTGTTTTGAATTTGTAAAATTCATTATTTATAATAATATTCGTGTGATTGATTGACCGTTTTTATCGATATAAAAGTTTAGATCGAAATCGAATCACGAAAAATGTACCTACTGTACGTCCTTGAAGAGTCTATGCGAAGTACGATTACACAATTTATATGCACGTTATAGTATGTATTGGTTTAACATTATTGGATTATTCCGTCGTTTATAGTATTCCAACACAAGTTAGTTCTAAATGTAAATCGACGGGCATTGATATAAATATTTATACTCGTGTGAACGGCCATGTTGTAGCGGAATTAATGTATAAGTCGTATATACAATGCGAAGCCTCTGTTACAATGTTTTAATCAATGAAATAGCGTAGCACAAACAGTCGAGTATACTCGCCTATAAAACGAAATATAATATAATATTATTCGATTACGTATAATATAGAATACAGAAACCAATCAACAGACAACAATGCACGCATTGGCCAAAAAATATATAATATAATTTGGATACAGCTGTTGGACGGATGGACAACACGCGCTACTCACAGTTATTATTTTAGAATACGCGATGGATTTTCAAACAATTGTCTTGCAAAACCACCTAGCAGCTAAATATAGTACACTTATGACTTAGGTATATTATATAATATTACGATTAAATCCTGCATTTGTCGCTAAAGATAAGAACGTTAGGCTGCGTAGTTGATGTTATATAATATAATGATATAACGTCGCATGAAAAATATTCTATTAAGACTATGGAGATTACAAGACAGAGAGCGTATACAATTTTACCAGCTGAGGTATTTCGGTCTGATTTGTAATTTAAAAAAAAAAAAAATCGTCTCAGATACTGCACCGCTACAAATCATTATTATTAGATAGATAGATACTATGCGCTTATAATATTACACCGCTAACGCCCTAACCACCACGGTTAATTTGTACCCAGAGCTCTTCCCCCTCCCGACGCCACAAGTAACGCTATATATAATATATTATGTTCTAGTCCTGTAAACCGTTGGAGATTTTTCCGTTTTTTAATTAACGTCGAACGCCGGCCCGGCATCGCGGTTTTTATTATCTGCTCTAAAACTACCACTACACACACACACACGCGCAGGTGTATACATAATATAAACATATATATATATATATATATATGTTGTATTGTATAGAGTCGGTAGACGGCGGTATATATTTATATTATATATAGTTATTTCACGGCCGAGGGTGAAGTCCCTCGCGTGTATAGTATTATTATATAAAGAGTAAACGATGGCTATGCAGACGGCCAGGCTATATACATATAATGGATATTATACAGGGTGACTCACCAAGCTGAGCTCCACGCTCACTCCAACATTTTGGTTTAGTAATTCGCTTTTTCATATTTTGATTTTTAAACATTTTAATTAGGTAGCTACACATAGGCTATTCTTAGATCATTAGATTTTTATAAGCCATTTAAAGAGCATCTAGTGGAGATACAAATTAATTTTTTTCAAATGACAACCAACCATTTTTAATTTCAATTGCTAAGCAGATGAATTTTTGTAAAATATTGATGACGTATATAAATTAAAATGAGTATTGTCTGAGTTACTAAGGTCAACTGTCCTTAAGAATGGGTTTGTACAAATTCATTATAAAAGTTATTGTAATATAGAGTCTTGTATTTGTTATAGATACATTCAACACAGTCACTCTTGTAAATTTTATAAATTATACAATTATCATAGACTTTGATATATATAACATTTCAAATGAGATACTTAACCCTTTTCAATGAATTCATCTGGTTAACAGTTTTTAAAAAATTGTTCATTCTCATTTGAAAAAAAAAATTGGTGTACCTACCACTACGGGGTAATCCTAAATGCTTTAAGGTATGGGCCTTAAGAATTTTAGAATATTTAAAAATTTGAATAAATTCAATTTTAAAGGAAAAAAAGAATTTATTGTGCCATACCCCCCCACCTATGATCGAAGATACTTGTTGAATCACCCTGTATACACAATATACACTGCCGAGAACACTACCACTGCGACGACAGTATATATTATATTATATGATTTAGTCGCATCGTATAATGTTGGCTTCTGCGGTGGTTTTTCATTAAAAACAGAGCCGGAAAGAACGGCGAATGGTATTCACTATATACACCTGCCTATTGACGGCTGGGGGGTTTAGGCGGAAGTGCAGAGAAAAGCCGGAAACGGCGTTAAATTTTTACTACTGTCATTAGACTCGTAGGCAGCACGACGGCTACGGTCGTAGCTATCATCGGCCGTGTCGCATCGAACTTCTTTGTAGATTACAATTTGTATTGACACTTTTAAGTAAGTAATACTCATATTTTTAAGGCACTCAAAAACTACACCGTAGAGATACAATAAACATTTTTTTAATGCAATAATTTTTGTTCCTTTTTTACGTAACCATTAACCAATATTACTAATTTAGGTGTCTATAGTGGTTTATTTTTTTTTTTTATTATTATTTTTTTTAAATGTTGACTTATTCGATTCGGAAATAAGTTATATTATTCTGTTTTGTGCTTTAAGAATAGTAAATAATGAATTAACTTATTATGTTAATTTTTTTATTTTACTAAAAATTAAAATTGATAATACCATAATTAGTTGTGACAATCAAACACTTTAGATATAACCAAATTTTATGAAACAATAATATTTTAGTTTTTAAAATCAGTATGATTGATAGAATAATAATATGTGGATCAGAGGATAAAGGATAGACTTTAAATTAGCTATGATATTTAAGGAGTTAATTCAAGCATGACAACTTTTGCGAAGTGAGAAAATGAATGGAAAGTTAAAAATAATGTGTGGAATATCGCAGATGGATAGAAAATTATGACGAGCACAGAGAGGGGAATCATTTAGGGAAAGTTTTTAGGATTACGAAAGTAGGTTCCAAAACGAAGATGAAAGAAAGAAGAATTAATGTTCTTTTAAATTTGTATTTACAGAAAACTTTGGAAAATATATTTAAAAATTCCAAAATTTTGTATTTGAATTAATTTACAATAGTTTAAATTAAAATAAAATAACAACTGCATAAATTGTTTATTCTACAAATGTATGTCACTTAGGTAAATGGGGTAAGACACTTACAAAACCACTCACAAAATTGAGCAGGCATATTTCATGTACAAAAACAAAGGAATTATAAAAAGGAATACACGAGATCTCTAAATTATGTTATATTTAATAAACATTTTGATATTGGTGACAGTAAATCATTCCGTGATGGTACAATATTGGTTTTAACGAATAACATAGAAGACACCAAATTATGTCAGACTACATTAATGTCATTCACAAAATTATTTATACAAGCCACAATTATATTGTTGTTTATATTTTGATTATTAGTTAAGAATTGGTGTGTTATATTTTATCGATAGAAATGCATGACGTTACGACTCACAAGCCATGATGGATGTGTATGATGTATTTTTTTTTTCGGAGCTTCGGAGAAATGTACAGCGGATCGCGCGAAGACAACTACAGAAAAGCGATGATGACAATAATAATAATAACAATTATTATTATTATTATTATGTGAGTTCAACGCACCTGTGGCCGCTGTGGAGGATGACTTTTTGATGACGACGACGACGACGTGCGATGGATCTAAAGAAATAATAATAACAATATAATATTATTGTTATTATTATTATTAAGACTACCAAAACCACACTGATAAAGAGGGATAGAATCCGTCAGCGTGACAATATGACAGGACTATTGTGTGGTGGGAGGGAAGTGCAAAAAAAGCGAGAAAAGAAAATCCCAGCTTGCAAATCGACCACCGGTGTATGCGAATCACAATCACTGTCGTAGCTTTCAGCTTCACTCCACCAGCTATAATTTAGTTGGTGGTAAAATCCTTGGAGCACCTCTCTATGTGAGCACAGTGCATAATATTATAATATTATAAATGTTTCAAAAAATACAATTTTTTATATCGTCATATTATTATCATATTATTTTATTCTAATTTGTTTGTCTGTATTTCAAATAAAAATTCGCAAAAGTAAAAGACAGTCGTTAAGACGTTAAAGAATTTAAGTAAAAATACTAGTTATATAAAATTATAACGACCCAATTAATATTGCATCGTATCGATGGAAAACCCTATATCTCGATTATTAGGGTAACTGCAAATTAATTATGCGGCGATATTCAAAATTCATCTATATTCACAATAATATTATATTGTACAGTAATTTGTTAGATAACAATATATAATATATACTCTAAAATAAAAAATCGTATTTTGGTCGATTGATCCAACGTTTGATAAACATTGTATGTTTTTATATGTTCTTCGAATTATAAAACGTGAGGTCCACTTGAGTTTTCATGTTATGTCACTATACAAAATAATATGGCCTTTATAAATTTACTAACAATTTTGCATTAATAATAAAAAGCATCAAAATATTATCAGTGATGATAAATTAAGAATCATTAATTTGCATGTTAACGACACATAACAATATTATTAATAGGTAGGTTATTCATTCCTACACTTGAAGTATGCATCTCGTGTAGCCTTGCCACAAGATTTGTGCGGCATTGACTGATGACATCCGTCGACTACGTGTCAACAATTGGCACCCAGGGGCTAGGGTCAGGCTCTTCTAAATAATAGAATTTCCCGATTTGAAATATTATATTAATTTTTATAATTTTCTCTAAGTGATAACATAACTTCTTAGCTTACTATGACTACATATTCATAAAAATACAGATGCTTTATTCGTAGTTTACAAAATGCATTGGTAGGTATAACTATTTATATACCTACACAGATATAAGTAATCACACATACACTATATAGCTGCGACTTTCTTTCTTTTGAATAGCTATTGGATGGTCTAAAAATTATCAAACTTATTATTTTCATGTTCTCTCATTAGGCGTGTTTCTTATGTGCCAATGTATATTATAGTCTGTTGAAATTTGAATTGAAGGTGTACAAGCGATTCCCCACGATATAGGTACGTTTACTCTAATTGTTTTTCACCTATTTAACCTTAAATCTGTGGGAATCCATGGTTGCTAAGTACCTAGATAATATTATGTAATTTATAGTTAATATCTAATTTACATGTTGTATGTACAGCTTTGTTGGACAATATATACCTACCTTCCAGTAATGGTGGCGATTGGAAAAATACATTTTTCCAAATTTATCTAACGGGCCCAAAATCTTAAGTCAGCTTCTATTTATATCCTACTTCGCTTCAAAGTAATATATTGTGTATTATATACACATCGCTTATATACATAAACACAAACCCAAATACCAATACTGTTAAAAACAAACAACGCCGGCCTTGTTTGTTTTTTTTACAAGTGAAAAGCAATTTCGGTTTCTTTCTTTAGTTTCCACTGGAAATCTTGCGATGTCATCGCCACCGGCGTGCATGCAATTTTTGAGGTTACGAATAGTCATGCACTAAGTATATAGAAAACCTAACAATAATACAATTATTATGTACCTATTCGCAATTATCTATGGTATAATAATATGTACCCACCTTAATAATTTTATCTAGATACCGTAATTTTATGTTGGTTTAATACGATATCTACAAATGAAAACTGTCTTATCTTTATAACGCAATATTTCTACTTTGTACGTTTATTTTAAATTTCGAATACCAGACAGGTTCTACGATATTTCACAAAATTAAATCACCTGTACACTCCTCGTTTTTATCCGTTTAACCGTAAAAAAAAAATATTATTTTCGCATATTGAGTGAAATGTGTGTCACCCTTTTTTTCGTACTTATCGTAAATACCTATTTGATATTCATAATATTTCCTCCTGAATCTCATTTTCTTAATTTTTAAGATTTTTTTTTTATTTACCATTACAAATTGTTATGTTTTTAATTTAACTACGAGTGTTCATTAGATAATAAATCAAATGTTTTTCTTTTTTTTAAACCGTACACATATATATTTTCTTTATTTTGAATGATATTTATATACAATAAGAACATCGTATTCAATGATTAACAACGATTAATGATTAAGAAATGATAATATTATAGGTATTATTATACAAATCACCACAGTTAAGCATTGTATAATCCACACAATTCGTAAACAAACTGACCTACTAAGTTTATTTCTGTTGGAAAACACATATTCTTAGTCGCTAATCAGTAAAGCCTATATACAGATCAGGGACTGGCACCTTTTGAATTTATCGGTATCGGTTCCGGTACTGATTCTCTAAAAACAAAATAAATCTTTTCGATAAAAAAAAATAAAGGTATCGGTTTCAAATAATTTTGGTACCAGTTCCAGATAATTTAGGTACCGAAAAGGATAATCATCTTCAATACCTATCCGGAATGCGGGTTTAATATAAATAGTATGAGAAATATTAGAAAACTCATATGGTACATAGTTTATACACAGATCAGTTATAAAATTAAATTATGATAAATAAAATAATTTTATTTTCGAACCTAACCTAACCTTCTTAATTAAAAATAATTTCTGGTTCGATCTCGGTACTTTATTTATTAAAATAAAGGTTTCAGTCCCAGTTCTGATTCTTAATATTTTAAAGGTTCTGGTTCCAGAACCTGTTCCTTTAGGTTCGGTTCCAGAACCTGTTCCTTTAGGTTCGGTTCCAGAACCTGTTCCTTTAGGTTCGGTTCCAGTCCCTGATACAGATGTAATACGATTTGGTGTAATGGATATACAGAATTTCTGTTAGAACTGTTAGATATATAGGTACCTATATTTTTGTAGATATACCATACTAAAACACCAAACCTGTGGTAGATATCATTATTCCACAAGTACCTGCAGGGTGCAATTATTAACATATAATATACTAAATAAAAACATTATTTGTATACGTAACGACAAAAAAAGAAAAAGAAATTTATCATTTTTTATTTCGATATTGCACATAAACGTTACATAGCAGGCCGAGAAACAAGGAGGTTATATTTATTATAATATATTATATTGTTATCATACGATTCCATAAAGCATATTGTCTTTATTATTAATTATACCACCTATACAGTATATTATAATAATATAATGTGTAAACGTATAATATGCATTGTGTACATATTATTATATCAGTATATCACTCACGTTAATCTTTTGGTCACGTATTCCGAAAATAATAATATACCTACCAAAATATATTCATATATTGATATAGGTATATATATAGGTATATTAACATTTGTGCGCTTTGGTATATAATATAAAATGTTGACGTCATAATATTATTATTACCTATTGCTAAGATGTGCTAGCACCACGCCATGTCCTCTTTGATGTGTATATAATGTGTATAATGCGTATATATTATATATAAGATTGTATACATTTCGGGGCGTTTCATCTCTTCGTCGTAGGCACGGAAAATATCGTCGTCACCGTCGCCGTCGTTGCAAATAATTTGCATATGATTATCCGTGACTACGAATTAAACGACTTCGAAGTTTCGGCGGTCCCTACCTTACCGTGACGTTTTACCTTACGAAATACACGAGCCCTACTCGTCTTGTCCTCGCTCTCGGAGACCGTCAATTATTATTGCAAACCACGCCGTCGTCACTCGGCCGGTAATAAACGCACAATAATTATTATATCGGTATATATACATATATATTATAATATTATGTCCGTCTTGTAGGTACGATGGCAATACTAATAATATGTATACGGTTCTATTTTAAGGTTGGCGCTTAATTGTACGGTTTGACATCGACTCCGTGGTCGGGTGGAAACACCACCCTATATTTCGAGGCCCGTGTGGGTGTCGTCGAACGGTGTTAAAGGACATTACATCCCTCCTCGACTAAAACATCTCCATCCGATGGCTTTTAGGAGACGTCTTAACCACTGTCCGCCACGGGTGCGCAGACCCTATGTATAGGGTCTCATTACAAACACGAAAAACTATATAATACCATAGATAGGTGATCGATTTCAAAGTTGCACCAATATCTCGAAATGGTATAAACTGGTAGGTAGTTACATTTTTCATTTACTTGGGATTTTAAACGAAAGCCTCTCTGAAAGGAATACAACTGATTTGAGCTGTGATGACATCACGGTGTGTGAAAACCTGTACCAGTAAAATTGGACAGTATAATATTATTATTATAGGCCTACTATTATAATCACACTTAAAAAAAAATATATGAAGTTGATCGTAATTCGTAAACTTATTTACTTTTCGTAGTTTCAATAGTTAATATAATTATTATTATTCATATTACAGATCGATAAATGCTTTAAAATATCCGCATGAACATTTTTAAATTTATGTTATTATAACAATATTATCGATTTAGGTAGATACTATAATATAATACATTTATAGTTCATAAGGAACTAACTTTTATGATACCTACTATCTACATAATACATCTGGAAATAGAATTGTAGAAAATCTAACAAATATCTATTGTTTATTGTAAATCGTCAAAAATAATTCGGAAATATTTAGGTTGAACACAAATATGTTCCTGGAAACGTCACAACATTCCTGAGAAATACGACTGGCATAGTCGGAAAATAAGTATGCGTAGCAGCGTAAATATTGGGGAAAACTCATCGAAGCAGTGACCGTGTAACCTCCGAGTTTTTCCCGATGATCACAACTTGTGC
Source organism: Macrosiphum rosae (assembly GCA_016617965.1). Lineage (NCBI taxonomy): Eukaryota > Metazoa > Arthropoda > Insecta > Hemiptera > Aphididae > Macrosiphum > Macrosiphum rosae. The sequence continues at coordinate 15,025 of WHPZ01573984.1, read as the reverse complement.
CAAATGCCAATGTAAATTATAACTACGCGTTCACGAGTACATCCACCTCCAAAAAGTGCGATATCGTGTCAAGTATTTTTTTTTCTGTTCGTTTTCCGTTTGTCGAACGGACCACCGTAACGCCATTCATACCTTTATCGCTTTCCCATGTTAGACTCGTGAGAAAACACAGAACCGCGATCGCTTGTGCCTCACCCTGCATGTATAAAAAAATAGTATAAATATAATATAATAATATTATTTACTATGCTAATGAAATTGTCACGACGATAATAATAATAATAATAATAAAGTATATAATATTATTATACCTATGCCTAAAATGGAAATTGAATATAACGACATTGGTTCACACGGAATATTTATTAGTTTGACTAAAATGTTATGGTCCCAAGAGGAAATCCGTAGAATCACGTCCATGCGAAAAAAAATTCTGTTATTATACATTTATAATGCATTACCCATCATGTACTGAAATATCGGACGAGGTTTTCATACACATTATCATTGATTATAAAATAGTATTTATGTATGAGTATATTTTGGTACTTAATTGTATAACAATCGAATATGAATATTCACTTATAGGCTTAATACAAAAGTTAACATTTAATAATTATTATTAATTATAAATATTATTATTCACTATAAAACACGATAAACTAAAATTATAATTTTGTTAATAGTACTAAATAAATAATGAATACATACTAGAATGTATTATTAATAATTTATATTATTCATGAGGTCGTGCAAGAGTTTGATTCATACACTTAAGACAATGTTAACAATGTTGTATTAATAGAGCATTAATATATAATTTATATTTTTTTAAATATTCTCCCTGAATTTTGGATTATTGAATCATGGTTATTACATCATTACAACCATTTTTTTTACCTTTCCTCTCTACGACACCTGCCGTATGTATACTTTATATTATTGTATTACCCACCTGTATAATATCAAATTAACATAGGCATATTGTCGTTTGAAAATCACACGAAGATACCGTTTTAAAAATTAAAAATATGTAGGTACCTATACATAAATATATACATTTAGAGGCATATTATATTATATTATCATGGTAACTTGTCGAAAGTTTGTGAAACACAAAACAATAATAATACCTACGCGCTCGGTGCGAACGTTCGCCGCCTGCAGACGGTTCAGCCAGCTGCCGCTGTCTGTCCAATCGAGAAAAATGAAATCACCCTGTATACATTCACACACACACATAAACAGGCGTGCGGGGGCGCGATCGCGTACACATATCATCATACAAAAAACATAATATTATTATTATTATTATACGGACACGAGTGTTATCGCTCTCGGTAGGTAATAATATCGAAAAAGTGTGCAGCATATTGGCACGTCGGCCGTCATAAATCATGCGAAGGGAATACAAAGGCCTCCGCTTCCTATAAACTACCTATCGCCGTCGTGTGTCTGTGTACACTCGCACACACAACTTGCGTGAAGTTATTACGTCTTACATCACTATCAAAATGTTCGACGTCGAATAATATAATATTTGGTGGGTACTATTATACGTAACGATATTACACGTACACGATATCATATGATAATATATTATTATTGAAGGAATCGAAGTTGCAGCAGGTGCGCCGACGACGTCCAGTGGGACCTCGCGCGGTTTTCGCCGACGAGACGACTACAACTATTATATTATACGTTTATACAGTGGCGCCATAACAGGTGTACTGACCGCTATACTTTTTAAAGATTTTGTAGGGGGGAGTGTCCATGCGTGGGTAAATTACATTTAAAACCGACTTGGTTTACTTGGTGTACACCGGTTGTTACATATTGGGATTAAGGGGAGAAGAATATTCAAAGAAAAATATTTAATAACTTTTGGTGGATTAGTGTGTATATCTTGGTAGACCTGAAAAAATATGTCTTGGGGGTCACTAAACAATAAAAACTATACGGTGATATTATATAAATATAATGTATATGAGTATATGATATATTCCCAGATATTATAAGTCTGTAACTATACCGAAGTTCTTCAAGTATAATATTTTATTGTAAACACTATTTCAATCATTAAAAAAAAAAATATCAAAATTTCGGTAAGTTGAACTTTGTAACGGATTTACAAACAAAAAAAACAAAATGATATATTTCACCTTTATGTTCTACCTTTTTCATATCGTTGATCATATATTATACATAAATATTTGTATGTATATATAGATGTGACGTATCTGTTATGATATAAAATATTTTGTGAGCAAACAAAAATGGATTTCTTTAATTCTAAGTAAAGAGACTGCTGGTTTTGAAATGATTTGTTTATTTGTTTTATTTGTATGTGTTTTTATCTTTTTAGATAAATATGGGTGTCATATTATTGCATTTTGATGAATTTATTGTAGTCAAAGGTAAAAATCTCAATTTTTTCACAATGTTAGGAGATATTAAAAACAAATCGTGAAGAATTTTACAGCTCATTTTTATTTTTGGCTTTTATTAAGAACCTATTTCTACCACCTGGTGTGGTAAAATCAGCAGCTAAATATTAACGTACATATTATAACGTCTACACATATTTTTTTTTAATTTTAAGCATATTTAAGTCTCCGTATATATGATATACTACACCGTATTAGTATAGTATTCAGTATTTTGTCTTGGGGATTTGGTTCTATCCAGAGCTAAATCGGGGGGGGGGGGAGTTTTGCCCCAAGATGCCCTTAAATATTAATAACTTAATAACATATTACATTCACAAAATAAGCGATTTATAATAACCAATATATCATACTATTAAGACTCACATACAAATACTATGCAATACCTATAATATATAGCTATATTATGTTAATTTAGTTGTTCTAGTTTGTAACACATTGATATATCGACCAAATACCATCATATCAGTTTGCCCATATTTGTCTCCTTAAAACACGGTGGATGAAGTTCCAAACATAAATACTTAAATGGCTATTATTTTTATTCGGTTTTATCGTATCAGTTAATACCTAGTTACCTATGTTACTATACGTTATAGCATTGTTCATACAATATTTTCTGTCACAAGAGCAAAAAGAAGCGGATTTAAAAGTTAACTCGACATACACGTCATGATTAAATTATTTTATTTTCAGTAGTTATATTATACAGTTACGAGTATTCTGCAGAATATTAATGTTTAAAAATCGTACGAGACAATAGCTTTCAAGAAAATCCTGAATCCCATGTCCGCCTTCGCGACCGCACTATCGTTGCCAATTTTACGAATATTATAATAATAATAATTATTATTATTATTATAGTCAAACACTGAGGCACAGCAGCTGTTGTTGGGCGGTCACGTCCCGTATTTAGGCCGCATAGGTTAGGCGTGTGTAATTCGTATTTCGGGTGCGTATTACATTTGTGACGTGTAAACGATATAATTAGCGTACGTGCATTATGTATAATACTCTCGACGTAGAGCATGCAAAATATCCATATGAAGATAAAAATATACAGTGTGATTCTTTTAACAGCAGTGAACTGTAAATCGGTGTCCCTACATTTTACTTTTGGAAAATTCAACAATAGCCCAATTTTTTTTCGACTAATCAATGTTATAATCCAATTATTCAGGTTTTGATTTTCCAATGACAACTTAATTATATTTATTTATTTTTATGGAATACTTTTCTAAATATAGGTATATTATTGATTTGTAAAATACACATCAAGTAATGAACTAATAGTTTTTTGTTTACTAAGTCATCATTGTAGTGTAAAACTCATTTTATCTAAAGTTTAAATGTTGTCGGTTTATGCAACATTTTTAAAAAAGTATTCACATTTTATATTAGGATGGTTATTGGAAAATCAACTGCTAAATAGAGAATTAAACAATTAATATTGATATAAAAAAAAAATTGTATTCGTATGTAATTATCTTACATTTTTTTTAAATAAAACTCCTAAAGAAAGTAATAGTTTTTAAATATTCTGTGATCAAATTAATCACTCTGTATATACTTCCAATCTCACATACACGGTAGGTAAGTATAATAATAACAGTAGGTATCAGATCCTGCAGGAGCCTGAATAATTATTTCGAAAGCCATAGAATATAGTGGTGTTCTCGTATATACCGAGGTTTATCCTGAACCAAAATATCACCAGTAGGTACTAGATAGTGATTTGAATTGGAAGAAAATATTAGTTTAGAACCACACGCCTGCACACACACACACACACACACACACTGACCTCTAATATAATATATTATAATATGATCAACATGTATTATATTTTAATATTTTATAAAATAACGGCCTTAGGTATATTATAATAGTTGGCGTATTCCAAAAGAATATTGATCGAATTGCGTGGAATATCAGAAGGTTAAAAAGCTTTTGAAATAGAAGATAATTGCTATAGTGTGTCACACCCACCAATACACGTCAATTCAATAATTGGCACACGATGATAAATTATGATATTATTATCTCAAACGAATTCAAATCCATTCCTATTGTATGGATCCAACCAAAAACCTCACTTTTTGATTTCGACTCCAAGACGGTCGTTAGACACGTTATAGTTCATTCGTTCCATTATTGTATGGTAAAATATGTTTTAATCTACTGACCAATTTTCAGTTAGCATTTTAGAATAATCAAGTATAGTTTATAATTATAAATATAAAGCCAATAAGGTCACTTTTAAGTATGACTTGTGATTAGTAGTAGGAGTATATTAGTGGGTGTATATACCATGGTATTATTTACGACCATTTTTGTATAATACAATGCGTATCTATGTGATATTACGATATAGTGAGCAACACCAATATTTTCCCACGAATTTCACTGGAATCATATCAATTGTTTTTAAATTTCAGACATAGATAACAGCCAATGAAACTAAACAGTTGTTTTATCTTATTTTCGAATTAATTATAATTAATCCAAATATAAAGTAAAGAACAAAACCATTTACTTTCAGGATAAAACCATACAATTTAATTTATTTTTATTTGAGTAAATGTAAATTTTTATATAATACATTTAAAAATACATCAATTACTTTTTACAAACTATAAAGTAATTATAAAGTGTGTGGTTTGTGGACAAAGCAACCTTAAAAAAGTGTGTGGCTATATTCTGTAATTTATCAAAAGTGCGCAGTTTTGGAATTCATCAATCTGTATACTATAGATTTATAGGTAAAGGAGGCACCCATATGGAGGATGTTATTTTTTTTGTATAAACTGCTGGAACTATTTGTACATTTATTTTTATAAAAGGAAGATCAATCTGTATTAATTATATCATAAGAATTCACTACACAATCATGGTAGATAAGTATAAAAAAAATTAACATCTTGATAGAAAACGTGAATTTCTGACAGCGATTATTTTCCGTCCAAATGAAAACGTTGGATTCGAGTGGCACGAGCAAAATTCGTGTAATTTTTGTTATCTAGCAAATAACGTCAAAATCGGATGTCACGGTTCACGCCGGTACAAAAATAATTTTTGTCAGGCCTGCGACACGTTCTCCAACCACCCATTCGGAATTCTCGCGTTTCTACAAAACGTCGTTTGATAAGTTTTCTGACACAGGAAAGTCGTGTAAGTTTTCTAATCGAGTCACTCGGCGGCGGCGTGGGCACTTTGTATGCGGACTTCGACAGAGGCGTACTTGACAATAAGGTGCGTAGGTAGGTATGTGTGTACGTCGTGTGCGCAATAATAATGTGTGTTTCAACTTCCGCCCCGGCACCAAGTCCGTTATCGAATCAGAAGGCTCTCTGGACTTTGACGGCGATTCGACTATGGTTAGGTGTGTGTGTGTGTGTGTGTGGCACAGACTCGTCGTCGGCGTACGAAAACAATACATAATACAGTAAACGCAATAATACATAATAAAGTCGTTCCATGTCTGTAACATACGTGTACAAATATAATGTCGTTATACAGCGTGTGTCGCGTACAGGAGATTATCTCGTCGATAAAAAAGAAGACAATAAAAAAAAAAAAAACGAGCGATAGAAAAAAAAACGAACATATACCTGCACGTGCGAGGAGAACGGCGTAGGGTGTACGTATAGATATGCAGTGTACACACTCGTCGCGGACTATGCTTGGAGTCGGTTCGAGTGCGGCCCATTAAAAAAGTTTCGCGGACGACACGACAAAAATCGCATTAGCGGCGGTGCGACGGGTCGCGAGCGTGTATATAGCGCGCCCCGTTCGCCGTGCGTGGATTATATAATTGCGCTCCGCCAGCCCGCCGCGTCGCCGAAACTCGCCCCGAGGAAAACTATTTATTTGTCACCGCCGAGGGGTGTCCGCGGGGACCGTGACTCTCACGTATTACACACGCGTGTGTATATTATAATATATATATACACGTGTGTGTGTGTGTGTGTGTGTGTGCATAGGTGTATACATATATACACCCCTATATATAGATATGTCGACGCACAGAGATGTTGTCTTTGAAGGGGTTGTGGAATGGGTGGCGGGGGAAATGGTGGGAGGGGAGGGGTTTCCTGGCGCGCCTATTACGGACGCAACCGCCGAGTACGTGACACCGTCGGGAAACTGTGTGTGCCACGTGGGAGACGTGCCGAGTTCTCGCCGGTGCCGTCCGGCTCGGGTATAGAGTCGTCTCGGCCGCGAGATACCGCACGTGTGTGTGCATATACGTAAATATTATAATGCTCACCGAGACCGAGCACGTGCGTGTCGGGGAACAACGCCATTCGATTGTTACACTCGCGCATCATCTCGGCGATCTCTCCCCAGAGCCGGTTAAATTGACCTCCGCGTAAAACAATACCATCCCCAACGGCGGCGGTCAGGGCCGCGGCCACACGTGGATATGTGCATTTGCGACCTAACCGGACGACCCGGTCGAGTTACGTTTCGTGGTCCTTTTTCGATCCTTTTATCCCCCCCCCCGCCCAACCTACCGTCCCGCCGGAAAACCCCTCCAGCCTTATAGTACCGAACTGCAATCGTCTATATCATATTATAATATAATAATATTCTTTTATTTGTCGTTTTTATAGTTTGTATGTATATTATACCCATTGTGCAAAAATTATTGCCAGACCCACCGCCCACCCATCCAAGCGCGGGCGCCCGCCTATATGTGCACCTATAATAATGATAAAATACAATAATATAAGCACGTAAGAGTTTCGGTCGTCGTCGTTAATTAACGAGCCCGGACTTTGTGGGATATAATCGATAGAGAATAAAACGAACGCGTGCAAATGATTGCGGCACCAAACATATTATCGGCACTATATTATATACATGGAATAATATAAGAGGTGGGTTGGGCAGCACCGAAACTTTTACCGGGTACTTAACCACGCCGAAGGGACGCGAGGACGGCCGTGGTCTAAACCACACAGGCACGATGCGAATAATATTATTTATATTATAATATATGGATAATGGATTTGTCTACGGTACGATAAGTTTCCGGGTGTGATACCAAGGTATAATTATTATATAATAACCACGGATGAAATGATTTATTGTCAGCAGTCTGTCGATATCCATTTACCTCTTATACCTAAACAACAGCAGTTTGCAGGGAGCCAACCGACGATGACGCATACATATATTATACCACCGTAAAACGTAGGGTATTCATACCGCGGTAACATGAATATATTTTCTATCACGGTAACAGCTTATACAGTACTTCAATACGTTTTTACAATTACTAAAATTAAAGACATTTCAGCATGATACAAATTTTAAATTATTTAAAGAATTGACAATATATAGGTACATGATATGTGGCATGATTTCTGCATATTATTATATGATATTATATATTATATTATTATATACCTAATATATACGGAGGCTCGGTGTGGCACGGTGTTTGAATTCAGTCACGAAAAGTGTTCTGAGTGTACGCACCGACCAGTGTCAAAATTTCTCAAATGGGTGACCTATAGGGAAAAAACCTAGGATATATTTACAAGTGGGGTAAAATAAATCTGAGATATTTATCCCCGCAGTAAAATATTAAGGGGGGTAAAATTATTCCCCTGTAAAAATATACTAAGTTATTTTTACCCAATGTAAAAATACTCTAGGTTAATTTTACTTCCACGGTAAAATTGTACAGTCGGGGGGTAAAAATAGCCCAGCATATAATTAAAGATCTGTTGAAAATAACCTAATTTTTTACCGTGGATAAAAACATTTGAAGGTCTTAGAAACCTGCTAAACCGGTAAAAAATGTATGTGCTGGTTTGATGAGAGTTATCGACGTTCAACATATAATTCTATAACTGGAATTGTCAGCTGTTAATAAAAATTATGTCTGTGCCTTTACACCCTTTAATGTACCCAATAAAAGAACATTTTTACTTAAAATTCAAAATCATTTTTCTATAATTTTCAACATCTGAGAATTTATTCCACTGGAGCTAAAAATAAAAATAACTATTTCTTAATTTTTTTAATATCTACTTTTTTATACATTACCTTTTATATGTTAATTTTCTATAATTGAAGCTCACGAATATTTAAGCCCATTGTTTAAATAGTTATTATTTCATTCATATCTAAAAGATGCAATGCTACTTGAACGCAATTTAATTTTACTATTTTTTACCTAGTAAAAAGTAAAAATCAAAAATTAGTATCCCATTAGATGTAATTTATCGTGTCAACCATACAATAATAATAATAATAGTTCAATGTTATTAATTATTATACATTTATCAACATAATAATTATGTAAATAACAATATAGTACCATTAGTACCTATGTTCTATACCATAATTGTATTTTGATTTTAACATTGCACCATAGTCGTTGCATCTTGACTTTGATAATTTAATGTATAATTTATAACGGGATAGGATGAAGTGCTTGAACTGTGTTTGACATCTATATTCTATATGCAAAACGCTAAACTTGGTTCACAATTTATATAGTAAGTTTGTAAGACGGAAACAACAAACGCATGGGTATAGCGTCCTCTTAAGTTATTTATACGAACAATAATGACAAATTTCAAGTCTTTGAAGAACCGCACCTTTGTACGTTTTTAAATTATACGAACATTGATAATCACACCTTCGTCACGAAAAAACACACATATTTAGGGTTTGAAGTTTAAAATAATTGTTCCCCCGAACCTCTTCAGAGGTTCTCATACTCTGGTCCACAGCCCCCTTAGGGGTCCCCATTACTAATTCCAGTGGTGTTATCAATATTAAATTACTGATTCAGATAATAATATGAGATATTTTTTATAAGTAAACATTTATTTGACAGAATATTGGTCAGGGTGTTCGAGATTCGTAAAAGCCTATGTAAAAGCCTTTATCATTAAGGATCCGCGTTCTACAAAAGTTTAAGAACCGCTAATAATATATTTAACTGTATTTTTGCATCTTTTGGTTGTATGAGCTGCACGGCGTACCTATAATACGCACTCTATCAAAACTATGTCAATCATAGTATTATATTAATATCAAAATATTTTATCATGTCACACGCCGCAGTCTGCAGGACACGCCATAGTTCAGACGACGGGCTGCACATCTTGTCCGAGAAACGGTCGCATTAAAAAACGACGACCACAATATAGGCCTACAACAGGTATCCGTGGTAAATACCAGCCGCATTCGATTAGAACGTCGCTCGAGATCGCTGGTGGGGTGCGGGCGATACATCATCGTCCATCGCGGTCGTCACGCGGTGCGAGGGACCGAGCGGCGCGTTTCGCACGATGAACACGCTTTCCATCACCGTCGAATAATACCGCTTACTGAGCGCATATTGTACCTACATATAATATCATATCCGTTACCAGAGGAGGAGGAGGAGGTGGCGTGCAGAATATATAGCATTTGACAACCGGAACGGATGCGAGGGCGGCGGCGTTGGGCTGTCACGTCGCCGTCGCATTATCCCGCGTTATACATCCAATTATTATTTAATATTATATTATATTTTACTTCAAGCTCGGCGCTCTTCTACACGGATAATATGCGTATGGGTACGGTAATAATATAATGATATTTTATGTAAATCACTACCGCCGCCGAGGAAAAACCGCCTATTTAAAATACTGCCGCTGCAGCTACGAAAACTCGCAGCTCGTATAGACTCGTATAGTTTTTGAGATTTTTTTTATTAAATTTTTTATCTAATAGAAATTCTGAAAACAAATGATTGCTCTTAAATCTATTCACATGATTTTAAATGAATAAGCCCTTATTATATTGTTGGTATTTAAAATTTTTGGATTTTACAATAACGTTTAAGCAGCCGCTTTCGTATCGTTAATTAATTTGATCGACTCATCTAGAAAAATATAAAATTACGCCACTGAGGTACCTACCATAATTATTTAGCTCCCCCCGGTCTTTTTTTTTTTATATAAAATGAGACTATTTTTGTTTCAAACACGTATAAAGTTGTGTAGATGGGAATCGTTTAACGAGATAAAAATGTACAAGTGGAAATAGGCTTGATATGAAGCCATCTGTTTTTTTCGTTACAGTTATATGGTCTGGTCAAATATTTTGCATTCTCGTATTAAAAACTACGCCACTGGGTGCTATTTAAAAGAGGGCCCCCGAGATAATTGTTATACGGGAATACCGGAAGAACCGAAAAATGTCTATAAAAATTATGCACTGAATATGGCATATGCCAATTATGAATAACCATAAACGTGCTATTAGGAATGAAATGAATAGGGTAGTAAATTAATTCATAGAAACCACATTAATTTACCTGAGCAAAATTATCAAAGCTCGTCAATTTTTCATCTCGGCAGACCATTTTAAGAGATTTTACCATCACTGCATATAAAATCCGACAATGATAGTCACTAACATTCATACCCTTGATCCTTCGTGCAGAATACTGTTATACCGTACACAATTATTATAATGTCACAAATAAGCAATCGTATTCAAAGTTTATGACACATTGTGATACTTCAAAAACATAATACAATCAGTGTAATTAGCACGTATGTATCTAATTGTGTAACGGAACACTAAGAAAGTCATAAACCAGAGATGTGCATATCCCGCAGCTGTCATCTTCCAAATCACACCCTCCTCTTGGAATGGTTGAACAATAATATATTTTACCGTCTCGATTTTCAAACGACAGTTATTAGAAATTAGACTGTCGTGAAAACCGCAAAGGTACACGACATTTTAAATAAGTAATTACCTATACACAATTATAGTGATTATCCTAATGCATTGTATTGTATGCACGTTTTATAAAATTTGATTAAACACGAGAAGAATTTCAAATCATAATACGTTGATATTTATTTTTCAATTTGAATACATTACTTCTGTATTTATAAAAAATCGTTATTTTCTTTTAAGTTTAAAGTTTTAAATTATGTACACTGCGCATATAATATAAAAATGATTACGTGTAATTTATGACTCGGCGCCGCTTACGACCGCAATACTTGCATACATTAATAATAATTTATATTACATTTACACACATTAATAGGAAATCAAATTCGCATTTTAAGACGAAACCCTGTTTGTGCAATTTTTTTTTTATGAAACATACGTTACGAAAATATGCCTATACCTACAACACGCATAGCGACCAATACGAGCGTATAATGAAAAATAATATGTATTTTTATTACAGTGTTGTGGATGTAATATATTATAACAATAATCTGATGATGATGATGATGATGGAGGCAAACGAAACCATATTACATATTGTTATTATTATATTTTAGCATCATATAGTATGTCGATCTATAGAACAATATATAAAATAATTCAACCGTCGGATGTCTGAAAAAGAAAACTGTCGACCATAGTAGTGAAGAAATTGACACGTCATGTTTACAGTTTACTGCGACCTGTATGAATAATAATCAGTGCTCGAACTGGGAAAAATTAAGTAGAGGAGCTCAATCTGACGATTTAAAAACTGCGTTCCAATGGCTCAATTATTCAACACAGACCATACAAAAAATAGTAGGGGAGCTCCATCCCCCTGCAAACCCCCCCAATTCGAGCACTGATAATAATTACTGTAGAAACGGCTCGTAGTGGTCAACCAGAAATAATATTTTACTATAGATAGTTCGATATACGTATAATAATAGTTAGTAATAGTTAGTAATAGTACTATAGTTCATATAGTTTACTATACGGTACTATACGCCGATTAATAAAATAATTACAACAATACGTACATAATATTATAATTATACGTATAATATTATAATAAAAATAACGATAATTATATTCGAGAGTATTCCGGACCAGAGTTAGCGTGGATATTATGTATAATAAGCACCCATTGATTTGCAAATAATGGCGTTTTCCGATATATTATTATGTTTCTATATTATTATTATTATGATCATCGGTGCGGCGGTAGTTGCGGTGGAGGTTGTGGTTTTGGCGGAGGCAGCGGTGGTGGTAGTGATGCACCGCATAACTCGTTCGGCTGACTGACAGGCGGAGACGACGTGTATTTAAATGTATATGTATATATATTATACAATACGTATATACGGACGCGAACGCGATAATAATTACGACGACTTTGACGTGTACGCACCTTCTCCTTCCACCGAAGAATGGCTTCCCTAATGATTATGACGAAGACGATGACGATAATAATAATATGTAGGTATTCGACGACACATTGACGGCGCGGGATTTCGTCGACTGCCGATTTGAGCGTCGAATTTCTATATAATATATATATATATATATATATATATCCGCGTATAATGTACATCGTAAACGATATAAATATATATATATAGAGTTAGATGGATGGAGCAAAACGACCGTTCTAGAATTATAATATTATTGTCTCAGACAGTCAGACCGTCTCCCCACCCGCGGTCATTGTATACGCTTTTGTCAAGCCGAGTGAGCTGAGCACATACCTCAAGTGTCGTATGCACCCCCACACCCTTCACCTCGCCTCACCTTCCAAACGTTCACTTCAAAATCAGTTTTGGATTATACTACGCGTTATACACTGGCACACTACAACAATGATACATATAATATAGTGATTTAAGGCCTTTATCATTATTATATTATATAATACACGAAATATCAGATTGAATCATCACCTTATTATATATCTGGGGCTTGGTTCAAAAAACTTTTTGGTGAAAATGAGTTATATGGCCAATCTTATAAAATGGTTTTTAGTGGTCAAAGAGCGTATCTTAATAATCGTTAGTACGAGATATGAGAAGGCCAATGTCATAAAAATTACAAAATCTATGGGGCCTATGTGAACATTGGCCCCTTTTTGTTTAAATAAAATTATGACTTTGGCCATTATAGTTTCACTATAAGGGCCAAAGTCATGATTTTATTTTTTTTTTTATGATTTTATAGGGCCAATGTAAATGAAAACCTTCAATATTTAACTAAAAAATTCAAACCATATTCTAAAATGTTAATTACACTCACACGATTTTTACAAATTATAAAATTATTTTTGCATATTATGTAATATATTATATAAATACTAATTAGTATAATTTTCAAATTATCATAGCCTCAGTCCCCATATCTTCTAGGTATTATTCTAGTATACAATGTTTGATAATTTTTAGAAACTATATTAACATGAACCTTTTTTTAAAAAAACCATCTGCTTGAAAATGTACCATAAAAAAAGGTAGCTAAAAAGTTGTTAGGTATTTTGGTAATTAATATTTATTATCTTTGTTCATAATTTATATCATAAATCAATACCTCAATATTACGAATTAAAAATCTAACTAAAGTTGGAATTTTAGATGATATACAATATAAAATCTATTTAATATACTGTCGTGTTTTTCTAAAACCACAGTATTCTCAAATTTACTTGTGCAGAGTAGAGACAGTTATTTTTGATTTTTAAACTGAAAATATAGGCATAGTGGCATAAAATGCCTAATTTAACTTAATGTCTAAACTATTCACTATGTCGGTATAATATACGTACCTATAATATAATATAATATCGTAATATCTTCCGCCGCCTCCCCAATCTAACGGATACGACGCACGCGAAAATAATAATATCATACGGTGCGATGATAATATATACATATTTTATATAGTATAAGCTCGATGCACAAGACGTACATAATATAATATGATAAATATATAGATATACATTAATACCGTAACATGTATATGTACTCATGTATTATATTATTACTGGCATGGTGGGAGGGCATCGCGTGAGAGATGTCCTGCAAGGTCCCGCGAATTATACACACATCGTGTACTGCAGGTACACAATAATAATGTATATTATTAGTACCATTACATTTACTCGTATTCATAATAGAAATGCGGTTATTTCGGCCGTGGTTATCACCGAGATTTCGCAATACGATTTTAATAATAATATTACTCAGAGCGTTGTGTTCTGTAATAACGTTGTAAGTGGAGGATATAACAGAAGGGCAAAACAGACCGACACCGGAAACGTCAGCGTTCGGTCGAATATAAAGCGTATGCTAATAATATTTGAGTATGGACTTGTATATAATATGCAGTTGCACATCGACCACGTTATTCGTTTCATGCGACGTCCGAGCTATTAAAAAACATCGTTCTGTTTCAAAGTATATTTTCGCATTTCATTAAAATGTAGACATTCCTTAGAGTTTTTTGAATTTTTCATAAATTTATTGATATAACGATGTATGATAATATATTTAGATGTTTTATTTAATCGAAAATGCCTGAGTTTTAATGAACATAAATACTTTAATTTATTATTATTTTTTTTTTTTTTGATAGAAGGTTTCTGAATCTGAGGTTATTAGTCTGAAGGTTTTTACTGATTTGGAGCACACGGTTTGGAACCCTTGTATATGTGGCGAGGATATTTCACTAAAAACCCTATTACCCATCAGGGAACTAGGGACATCGCTTGATGATTTACCTCAGAACACATTAGTGACTGAGGCCAACTACTACGCAGCACCTGGCCACAAACATTAATATTG
>WHPZ01573982.1:0-11949 GCA_016617965.1 Macrosiphum rosae | reverse complement strand
TAATATAAATATGTATATTACAATATAAGTACGATATATAATATATGTTTATGAAAACGGTATGTCACGAAAGCGAATTTCTTATTTAAATGATATAATAATGTTGTGCTGAAATCAGGTCAAATTTTAAAACATTTCTTAATAGCAATTTTTGCAAGGAAGAAGAAAATGCACGTTTGCAAAACAGTGGTTGTGCTTTACACTTTCACTGGAATACGTATATAGCCATGGTTGGCCAAGTTTTCGAATATTAAATTTTGTCGTTACGAATTCAATTGTCATTTGCATAGTTTTATTAAATTCTATTTTGTAATAAAATTGTACGAATAGGAATAATTGACAAATTCTTATGGACATGTATAGCGCCGTTTGTTTACTAATTTCTTCGTGTATTGCGTAAAATAGTTACACTATAATATTAAATCAGTTATTATTATACGTTCTAAGGTGTATTGTCACATGGCAATAGTACGATTTCGAATACGATTTCCGACTGCACAAACTATATATATATAGGTGTGAACTATATAGTAAATCGATCGATTGTGAATGTATATTTATTACGATTTTTCTTTAAACTTCAAGTCGTTTATTTTTTTAAAAATGTTTAAGTCGGTTGTGGCAAAAATGACTAGTGAACATTTCTTGATCCTCGGTTACCAAAATATACCTCGTATTTGTATCGATTCATTCGATTATGTTTTATTGAAACGTAGAACGGTTTAAGAACCAATATATAAACGATCACCTGCAGTCACTCCAGACTTAACATTATGTCTACGCTTTCGTAATGTTTATCTATCTAATTAATGTCCGGAAAGAGGAAAAATAGTTACTCGTGGACGACGAGGGGCGCAATTTTCTAGTCTTAGCAGTTAGTGGAGGATATTGTTGCTGCGGTCGTTGATCAATCGCCTCGATTTTCCGCATTTACCTTGGATCATACACCCGCTGCAGTATTGTATTGATATTAATATTCTGTATTTTAAGGCAACGATAGTCCAAAAATGGAGTATCAATTATAAAGGTAATTATATAGGTAAATACGCACACATTGTTACAGACATAGTATATATATCGTAACGAACTTGGTGAATGCTAAGTTCACTGTAAATACGATTTTTTTTTTAACTTCAAGCACTCGTATAAAGCAATTATGATTTAATATTTGTAATACACTGCCGTGACACACGTCTTATGCATATTATGTAAAAATGTATGAAAAAAAATTGCACCTCAATTTATTTTAGATATAGAAAGAATATAAAATAAAATAATAATATACATATTTTGTAATTGGATTGCAGTCGTCTTGAAATTCAAAATTAAACATGAATAAAAAAATAATTTAAATATGATTACTAATAAATGTCGTTACAAAAAACAAGATTATGTTAAATTTTCAATTTGTTCATTTGTAAAATTAAACGGTAGCAGAAAAAAAATCTTATTCGTATTATAATTTGATTTGATTTAATTTTTTTTTCACAGCCCTTCAATGATGGTGTTTTGAAACAATAATGGCGTTCTGCAGCTATTATCTGCTGCATCCCGTGTCGAATTTTCGATTTCAATTTCAGAGTTTATACCCCGCCATTGGCGCAGAACGATATGGAGGATTTTCGGCACCTAAGTAGTGCTAGTTCACGAGTCATGTTGATTATAATTATATATATTCGGAAATAATATTATTCACGACAGATTGAAAATCGATTTTCAATTACAGATCGCTTCCGGCGGTGTCCGAAAAGCCACGCTCGCGCAAAATGAAATTGTCGACATTATGGAGTCGTCGACAAAATGATCAATTATGTATAGGTACCAGCTAATATAATATACACACACGAAATGACGTTTAGATATATAGGGTGCATGTTAAAGCGTTTATCTGTGCTTTGCGAAATGTATAAACTACAGCAACCTTCAAAATATTTACTTAAAAACAGTCCCGGGAATGGTCTATATTTTCATTTCAGTGAGCCCGACAAAACGCGTGCCCATGTCATTGGTATATCCATGAAAAAATGGTTTCGTAACATCTAACCTAACCGGTGTTATCAAAAATCATTAATTCTAAAAAGAATTTTTTTTTATGCAAGACCTGCACTCTGCAGTTTTATATATATTATATACACACATACGTTTCAATATTATTTAGGGGAAACGGTTTGAATCCGTACAAATTGGTTTATATACCATTGCTCGTCGCACGTGCAGAGTCCTGCGAATAATATTTTGTTACGCAATTTTCACCTGAAATTTTGTGACCCGCAGTACTTATGCAATATTCATAAACGTTCATGAAAACAAATTTCATCCTTATTCAGAAAATTAAAATTAAATCCGTTACGTAGCCACGTAGGTTAGGCGTACGTATATAGTTACATAAGTCACAGGAATCCAAATGTTTTCACCCCCCCCCCCCCTTATGGGGATAAAATATGTAACCTAATATATTCTTACCATTGGCGTATATTAGACTTGAAGGACATTTTTAACGAGGATACACAATGTTTTATTCATCGACATGGTATGTAGCTGGTAACAAGGAAACAAAGGCTTATATCAGAACATTTTTCATGGAAACATTATAATGTTGTCTATAGTATATTTTTAACGTAGTCCTCGTAATTTTTTCGTTCATTAAATCGATAAAAAAATCAGCGTTTTACTTGATGGCATGTCTGGCGCTGTATATAAAAAATAAATACTTACAACATTCCAGATGCACGAGACACCGAAGCAACAGAAGAGAAAAAAAGAAACCCTCGGGAAAGTGATTTCCCGGTGGACGCATCAAGTCAAACATCGGATTTTTTCTTCCTCGACGGTCATCGGTTTGCTGCTTCTAGGGATGTGATGATTTAAATAAACATTTTTCAGTTTACAGTTTTTTTATTTGATGAATTTAAAATAAAATGCGCCGATTGTTTTTCTTTATTTCCTTACATACCTAGTACAGTGTAACTATATAGTATATATTATTATTATTTATAATATAACAGCTCTACCTGCATTCCATTATAATATTATATATTGAAAATAGGCACCGTTTACTAAAGCAAATTAGGGAAACAGATAATAGAAATTTCTTAAATAAATTATCCCTGAATTATTATATATAGTTGTCATTAAAATGCATTAATTTGCATCTTTATGCTATAAAATAGTCCTATAAAAACCTATTCAATTATGTGTACACGTATAGATAATATTAATCTATACATATTTTGTAGGTCGTCCAATTCTTATATAATTTAAAAACGGAAATAAATTAGTTTTTTCTATAGAAATTCGTTATAAAAACCGTTTTTCAAAAAATAATAATTTTATTGGAAAATAAAAATCTGAAATTCAAAAATTCAGAAATTCAATATTTAAATATAGATTCCCAAAACCATAACGCAAACACAACAGTTTACTCGAACACGTATCGTTACAAATCATAAATATTTAACACGATATTTTATTTTATCCCTCGACCGCAATGAGATTATAGGGGTGATGTTTTCCAAGACATTTGGCGTCTCTCATCGTATATAGTCTTCGTATAATAGCCATCGACATAAATGTATATTTTCACCGAATACCTACAACCTTAGCCATCACGCCGATGTCGTTCCGATTGTTATAACTTATAACTGTAAAATATTATTCTGATAATATATTATTGTATCTCATTATGTGCTGACACGAACGCAGCGCGTGCACAAGAGGTGAAAAAGAGATGTGCTGCAGTGGTGGTACACACTAGAGTTTAGAATATTATAATAAATATCCAATTAACTTTGCTTTTCATTTGTGATGTTCGCTCACCGGTGGAAACTGACGTCTTTTATACGTGTGCACTGTGCAGTGCATATGTTTCGTTTTGACAAACGTCTTTGTTGTCTGCGGGAAATGTTGAA
This sequence comes from Macrosiphum rosae, assembly GCA_016617965.1. Taxonomy (NCBI): domain Eukaryota; kingdom Metazoa; phylum Arthropoda; class Insecta; order Hemiptera; family Aphididae; genus Macrosiphum; species Macrosiphum rosae. The sequence goes on along the minus strand of WHPZ01573982.1, from coordinate 8,041 downwards.
AAAGCGTATAATGTGACGGTAATTATCAGTGTTTATAGGACGTGAGTAACGGATTTCGTACAACACATCCGTAATACGACCCCGCGGATGGTTACCAGGGATACCAGACGGTTTTTATTATTCAATTATTAAAACCGTTTCTTAATGGGCAGTCGGGGAATACAATGTAATGCACGAGCAAATGCCGACTTTTATGGAAACGGAATGAAGGAGGAGAAAACGGAGGAAAAATTAATGAAAATAAAATAAAAGGATCGAAAAAATATTGGCAGCGGACGCCGCTCGCGCCCTCGTAGTGTATGCTAGGATGGGGAGGGGTGGTCGTGGAGGGTTTGATGACTGGAGGGAAGAAAGACCTTTGACGAGGGAGATGGCCGTTGATTGTTAATTCCACAGTGCTGGTCGTCCGTAAAACCGGCTAAATAAGCGATTCGACGGGATATTATATTCGTGTGATTGCTTTCTGTAAAAATCACTATCTAGCTGTATAGTGTATATATAATAAAATAATACCTATATTATGCATGCTCTGGAAGTCTGAACCAAAATTTGATTTTTTTCCGACCAAATACGTTTTAAATTTCGATTAGAAATGACAAAATATATATTATATATAGTAGGTAGACGGGGCGGTATATTTCAGTACGCCACGCGTTTCCCTATAATAATATAGACTCGATTATGTTATTCTGACACTGTCATCGTTTTGAACGTAGCTGTTCATAAAATACGCGTTTGTTTGTCTGCCGCCGAACACCAATATAACCAGGTAGTCGTATAATATTAAACGATATTATATTATGATTGGCCGGACCCAGAAGCACGAAATTGTGTATAGGTTCGCGATAGTCGAACGCAATATTATTGATTGCAATTTTAAGAGGTCGCACTGACATCCCTGTTCCGACGACGAAACGGACATTCCGGTTGAACGATATTATATTATATTATTTATATTTATATTATAATATTTTTATTTATATCAATGAAAAAATATATATAGGTACTGTCATACATGTACAGCACACGTCGTACGCACGTTTAACACTTTCGTGCTACTCATATTCATATAGTCATATCATATTATTTTATTGCTTATTATTATACTCTCTATATATTGTTATACTGCTCTTACTCTCTATTTAGGCATAAAATGGAATCTACTATAGTTTCTACGACGAGACCAACGTCATTGCGTATAGTGTTCAAAATTTCAAATATTATATTTCATTAAGTATTCTGCAGCACAGCCTCGCGGTCGTCTGAAAATATCAGCGGACTATAACTTTTACAATACGTCTAGTTATGACTTTTTATTTAAAACTAATCGTTTTGTAGATTCGACACGAAAAATATCGGAATAAAACGTCATACAGACGTCTTTAGGAAAATTCGAAATGAACCGATTAAGCCACTGGCCTTCACTCGGTGGTGCTGCCTTACACGTTACATAATACCACCGTAAATTATTATGATATCGGGGAAGCACGAATTCTGACCTGTAGTAGTGACCACCGAGTTTTCAATTTCCACTACCTAATAGATGCACTCGTGCAGTATGCGGTATGCACAGGACAGGACAGGTACATTATACAAATTATTATAATATTCTATGCATTATGCCTGCTTACGTGATAATGACATTAATTTATGTAATATGTCGGTACTCATCGTACAATACATTAAGACATCTTTTTACTGATGTTATGACGTCGTTACGTATTTAATACTGACGGAATTATTAGTCCAAAAACTTTCGTTCGAAATACTTATAGTACTCTGTGTGTGTGTAAATTGTACGTTTAAAAATCAAAATGTTATCATAAATCATAACCATTATTTATCGGTACGACTATAATTGAGATTGATCATTGAAACAACTATACAACGAATATTGTATAAGGTATATTATAAAGTAAAGCAACACGTATTAACACATAGGTATAAATAATATTATTATAGTTATTTCATAAGAATAACGTTTTGGAAAAAGCTATACAATTTTATTTTTTATTTCTTACTTATTTGAACTTTTTTCTTTTGTACTACAACATAAATGGAAATTCTATATAATTTGATATTTCTATTTCTATGTTATATTCTGAACAGTGCTCTTTCATCTCTTATGTGTCCGTTATTTTAACGAGCATTTGGAAATGTCATGATATTTTTTATATGGAAGTATATAGTTCTCATAAAGAAAAATGTTTCTAATATTCTAGTGCAGTAAAGTAATTTCTGTATAATTTTAATAGAACAATGTACACGGTAATTTCATTACTGAATAGCTGCAATACACCGATTTCTCGATTTTGTTTTTGAAAACATTACTATTATTGTAATTTCTAGTAAAATTGAAACTTATTTATAGAAAAATTGTCAACAGTAGGTAATAAAAATTTTTTATTTTATATTTGCTTATGTTTTAATTACTCTTCTGTTTACCTATAGGTAGTTAACTGTAAATTACTTATCATTAGCACATCTTATATGATATCATATTAGTGTATCTGCAATGCAGTCAATATATTCGTTTGTCTCTTTAATTAAATTGGGTGCAAAGTTTAACTAGAGCTAAAAACCATCGAATGATATATACACAGTGGCACTGTTAACCGGAAAACTATGGTAATTTGGGTCCAACTATATTAATTTTGTCCCTAGATTTGTTTTTTCTCTTCCATAGATACCTTCACTATACTATGCATCGCATATCACAATAAATTATATATTATTATAATACAACACATCAATTAACATTTTCGTTGATTATAGTTTATATGGCTAATCTAAAGGGTGTCAGAGCTGAAGCGTTTTTGACAAAAACTTACCTTATAAGAAAAACTCACACCTCGTGAAGTCGTGAAATTGTCAGATTCTGATTGTAAAAACTCTATTTTTAAAAGTTGAATTAACACATGTGCCGTAGGCGCAATTTGGACAACTGATTTGGGGGGCTAAATTTATAAAATCAATACAGACCCGCATAATTTTTTTATTAGGTGTATTTAAGAATGAATATATTTAAAAACTTAGGGGACTTAAATAAAACTAGAGGGGGCTAAGCCCCTCTATACCCCCCAAATTGCTCCTTAGCACATGTTCTACTTTTTATACAAAACCTCGCCGTACTAATATTATAGGTATAACAACCCTTTTGAAAGAATTTCTAGACTGGGAGGAAATTAATCCAGACTTGACTTCTTTCATTTGTAAGTATTAACTGTTTATTATGAATTAAACGGTTTCATAATTCTTATATCTACATTAAGTTTTCATTGACCTTAGGCATTTAGCTAATCTTATTACTAAATTTAATGCGGTTATAGTATATGGTACATGGTAACGTACTTATTATGTTATTATTTTGTACTTGAGCTAAATTTGGAGTTTATTTGAATAAATAAATAAATAAAACATCTATATAAATCACAAAATATGTTCGATATTTTTCTGGCATTATATTTTAAAATTAATTCAAAATAAATATCGTTGTCCAATGCTATAAGTACTATATTATATTGTTCTACTTTTTCAAAAAAATGTATCATAATCCTAACTATTCTAAGAGGGTTGGTTCGTTTTCTTGTAAAGTCATTTTCGATCGTTGAAATGGTAAGATTTTATATTTCCGTATGATAATTAACTGTCATTCCACGTAACTAGAAATGTTGCTCCTCAATAAATCACAGTGTCCAAGAACCTTAAGTAACTCACCGACTTATAGTTTATTGTTTGTAGATAATTTATTTATTTTTTACTGCTATATAATGAAGAATCTAAATGTATTAGGTCAAGCTTTTGTACATTATAAGACATACCTTAATTTATTTAATTCGTGTATAGTAAAGAAAATTATATTCGAATTTCATTCATCTCAAGAAATTTTATTTTTTATAGGTCTTTTACAAATTGTTAATACAATGCGACCAATATTATGCGTAAGTACAATTACATACGTAGAACAAACTGACAATGGACTAAACACAAAAGAAGTTAGGTACTCGTTAAAATCTTGCACAACGAGTTCTATATTATTAAAAACTATCAATGAGAACTTGAAACAACAATATAAAGTTACTTATTATAATATTTAAACAACGCATTCCATTTACCGACAGCAATATTGTTATTGAACGCAGTGTAAAACTGTTATTATTTATTTTTCTTCTATAGCATTGTGCCGTATTACTATGTTTTCTAAAAATATTTATTAGTCTGACGTCAAGGTATTTTTTTTTTACTCTTATGGAAGGACATAATTAAGAAGAAAAATATACTTAACTGGGCTACATAATGAATAACTTACGGTTTTTGTAACCGGAGGCGCGCTCGCAAGTAATCCCCCACAATATACTAAAAGTCTCTTTATTTTGATCACATTTTTTGAACTTCGTGCAATATTGTCTTGCGGCTAGACTCTAGCCCAATTAGTATATGAACAAAATTAATTGCGATTTTAGTGGGTTTATGTATCACGATAGGTAACTATCTCATTATTTTCCAATAATTTTAACGCGATAAATAAAATTGTCGGTAGGTAGCAGGTATGTACCTACGCTTTCATCAGTAAATGATTTCTATATCGCCTCGTTTATTTATTATATTGTGCGATCAATTATTATTCTATTCCGACACGCGCGCGAAAATACCCGTATATAGTACCCACGTATACAGTATACACGACGGGTTCCTCAAAACACGACACGATTTATATTTTGACGTCGAAAAACAAATTAAACATATATATATAGAACGACTTTTCTTTTTCACACACACGACACACACCATATCGAAATAAATCAACGCTCATTTAATAACATTATATACAGGGCGTGTACGTCCTTTTATTTAAAATGTATAGTCTGCAGCAGCACAGACGCCGAGTAGAAGTAAAATATGATTGATCGTTCTCACATCGATCAATTTTATAAACAATATATAATGTAATAATTTACACCCTTATGGAAACATGACCTTTATTTGTTGTAGGTTCCTCGACGGTGAAATTATATGAACACCGCACCCCCTTCCGCGAACCCCAACACTATATTATATTCGTTATATACGAGGCTGTTTTAATATGTGTTGTACTTGGATGTTTCGGATTTCGCGTCAGTATCAATTTCTAGCCTGCGGCCGAACAAAACCCTCACCATGTACTCTGGCACGTATATGGTAATAATATTATTATTGGTATGGCCAATAGCGGTGACCACGCATATATACCAGCTCGGTGTGTCCCGTGTAACCAAAATATGTGTGTGTGTGTGTGTTTGAAACCAGATGACCTCAGTTGTTATTGTTTATTGTGTATAATAATAATATAGGTATGGGTATAATAGGTATGTATAGTATTATTAATATTACAATATATACCTACTCCACGGTGACGGTCAGACGTACAATAATAATATGACTCTTTTGTGATTCCGACAGAGTCGTAAAGACGGAAAAAAAAGTGAAATAAGATAAATAAACAAATATAGGTAGGTAGTTAAAATTCGAGCGTATTAAATTATATAATATACGAGTGTTGCATGTATAATATATTATTATTATATGCATTGATATTATTTGTCTGCACTGCGAGTCCGTTATACTGTCGCAAAAGGTTATGTGTTCAAAAGCCAAAATATTTATCGCCTGTTCGATTGTGTGTGTCGAGAATGAGGGCCGACGGTGAGTCTCATAAAACATCGGAAAACCCACAGCCGCCTTCGTCCGCAGAGGGATGATGGCGAAGAGACATGACCTCGGCCGCGTAACGACAATGTTCGGAGACCCTGGGACGTTGTCGCAGTCCAATAAACGTCACCGGTATTACAAAAAATCACAATATTTATCACTTAACGTTAAATTTTACGAGTGTATCGGTTTTTTTTTTGTCTAATTCCATCCGCGTACGTGTTATTACCTGTATAATAATATATATTATTATATGACGCAGACTATACAGATATATTATAGTCACGTGGGGCATCACAAAAGCCCGAGGCATATTATATAGGTACCTTTTCTCCGACGACTGTCTTATTCATTCCCATCTCATCCTTCTCGTCCCCGTGCAGTACGACGCTGCGCGCAATGTGCCATTACTAAATATAAGCCTTCGAATTTATTGGGCAATAAAATTCCGGAATTATTTATCGAACTGCAGTATAGTGCGGTAAAAGAATCGAAAATTGCAGCCACCGGCAGCTGTCTCCGCCCATTTCCTCGCAAAGGAGAAATTTTTATATTCATTCCCGTCGCTGGTAGTTAAAGACTTCCTCCACCTGGAGCCGTATTATTGTACATGGCAGATGTCAAACAGCGGAGCACATTTAAAAATATCGGACTGGAAAATGTTGGGTGTAGGATAACGCGTTATCCGGACACATTTCGGAGTTAAATTATTATCAACGTAGTCCCGTGAAATAAAAATCCCGACACAAATCCTTGTTGTTGCAGGGGCACCTAAAAACAAAAATCTACAGTTTTATTCTCCAGGATTGGGATTTCGTGAACGTAAATGTTAAAAACAAATAAGTAATATTCGTTTGGTATGCGTCACTATAATATTATCGTCGACAATTTAATATTTTTATTTCATTTCGCAATTAAAAACAATTGTTTAGTACGAAAAAAAACTTGAGAACACGCAAACCTGTTGGGAAGCGCGATAAATTTAATTTTTTTCAAACTTGGTATACACATGCGACCGCGTATATACCTAATACGTTGTGGGTACATAATAATTTATATTATCGAATAAGCGTTTATGAATTCGCACGGCTCACACATTTATAATATAGTAATACGATTCGCCCTCAGAAATAGTACAATATGATTACAAACAACAGACGTTATAATATTTTTACTCTTCGCAGGTATAGGTACGAGTTTATTATTTATTATTTATTATTTATTATTTATTTATTTGTTTAAAAGTCAACAGAGAAAATAACAACTATCTTATCAGTGTTTTTCCCGGTACGGCTCAAAGTGTTCAGCCAGCGACAAAATAATTTTATTGTTAACTTTAATACCATTTGGAATTTACTCGAAATGCATTTACCGGCGGCGGCTCGTTTTTATGTACTTCAGACCAAAAGTAATATAGTTAAGAGATTTTACAATAAAAGCATCGCTCGTCCCGATAAGTAATTTCTGCATCACGACTCATCGCTTCCGAGACGTATTCTTATTTCGGTACGCGATTGTGTTTTGATTTTAAATAGGTATACTATTATTGTATTATATATTAGTTCAACAAAACTGTCAGAGTTTCATATTTATATTATCATCTCCTTATCGAAATCGTTTACTGGATTCGTTATATTATTATTATTATTATGATGTCATAAAAAAATGGAATATTGATTTCTTTATCTATATAGACTTTTAAACAATTCAATCCTGTCGCGCTATTATGTAAGTGTAGACGATGGACGATGGTACATAATAAATATAATATACTAAAATTACATTACCTACGTATATAAAATAACAAAATGAAAGGCCAGGCTCATCGATTTCCTATTGTTATTAAAGTCTTGATAATAATTTCAAATGTATCATTACCAATATATTTTATTCCAATACCTTTACTATAAATGATATTATAATAAACAATATATTTATTACTAAACTACAATATATAATATCGGTGTAATTTGTGTCAGTATGTTTAATATTATAATTTATTAATTGTTGTTACCTAGTTTATAGTTTGTATTTTCTGAGCTGAGCCATAAATATATTATTTTAATTGGAATTTCTAACGAGGAAATACATTTTTGGGGGAATTTGAGGTGTACAAATGTTTATATTAGGATTAAAAATGTGTACAAATGGAATAACAATCGTTGGTATTATTTTTGGGGAGGTTTTCAATTATGGTGGTGCTAATGTAACGTACCTTTTTGAAATGCCCATTCAAAGAAGAGATTAAGATAAAAGATAATATTAGACGAAAGTTTTCACAATAATATAATATTTTCACATTTCATATTTTAAATTATAATTATTGTATGTTTTTTGGGGTGTCACCAATGGG
>WHPZ01573980.1:0-11585 GCA_016617965.1 Macrosiphum rosae | reverse complement strand
AAAAAAAAAATCATTAACGCCTATTGTAATTACTAAATAAACTAATAGAACACATGCCTATATTAATTATTGATTATTTAATAATTTAATACATTCCTTGTTTAAAAATTGTTAACATAAATACAATTGTTTTTAAATTGTATATATATTTGTTTAAATATCATCTGTTATCATTTTTATTTAAAAGAATGGAACACCGAAATGATCCTACGTCATCACTTTTGAGTAACGAACGTAAAGATAAATTATTAAATTTCTCTGATACTAAAAATGACTTTTTATTCTAGATCCGTAAAATGTTCATATTATATGATAGTTAAATTTAATAAATGTCTTTTAATAGGTATTAGGTAATTTATTAATTAGGTATTTAAAACTTTATTATCTTGTTAAAACCAATGAACATCCTAAAGTAATTTTATATCGTTTTACCAAAATTTGGTTTAAACTTATTTCGTTACATTTTAATATAATTTGCAACTCGATCTCAGTCACGTGCAACGAAAAAGCCGTTTTATAAATATTGAATATTTTAGTAAAGTCTTACAAAATTAATACAAATTTCAAAATGTTATTTTATGACTATTAAATTAAAATTTTCATTTATTTTATGTCTGCAATATTTAGACCTAACCTTTGTCTATTTAAAGTATTGAACAATTTTACTTTAAATAGATTTTAGTTATTTTTTGTTGAAAAAATATAATAAGTACTAATTTTTTATCATCTATGACCGTTATAAATTATAATATAAATCCACAATAATAATCTTAAATTCTTATTTGGCTGATGGATCTTAATACAAAACAAGCATAATTTAATCTATTTTAAGTAATTTATAAGGCATTATATTTAAAATGTTTGACTTTTATAAGAAACCTTAGTATTACAGTTCTCATGAAACGATATTCCGTAGATATTATTTTATTGTAATGAATGTTTTGATCCCATATTAAATAAGAAAAGTATTGTTCCTAAATTACATTTATTCATATGAATAGCATTAACACTTTTGAAATACGAATAGGTACATCGACAATTAAATAGTTCAGCCATTTTATTTAGTAGCATTTTTTTCCTTTAAAATTCTTTATTAGGCAATCTGTTCAAAGTTTGAAGAATACGTTTATTTGATGATGGTAATTAAAATGAAATAATGACATGGCAATAACAGAGTGAATAAGCCTCCCTACCCCAATGGAGGTACTTCATCAAATTTGGTAGGTACGGTAACCTTGTTATAATAGCAACGCATGTAGGACGTAGGTACCTGGTACATAATATAATTCTGTCGAAACATGGATCGATTCATAATATCAAGACGCAAGTTCCCATTACATTTCGATGATTGCAAAAAGAAGTGGAAAAACACGTGATCGGAGTACGAATTAAATCTGCGGAAGCTGTTGAAATCATCGAGCAAAACAAAACGTTATAATAATAATATAATCATTGTGGCAGTCACCCATATCGTACGTGGGTATACCTCTATATATGGATGGATAACAATAAGACATTTCGATCAAATCGTCAACACTTCAAAACTGTATAATACGCTATAATGCTTTATTTATATACATATATCGTATAACGAGATGACGCACCTTTGTTGGCATCCGGTGTAAAAATCACAATCAAGAGTACAAATCGGCACCTCCGTTTGAAAATCGAACGTTATTGTACACATACTACTTATATACATATATATATATATAGACTTACAGAAAATGGTCAACGGGTGACGACAATAATTCACCTATAGAATCCGATCCGACCTTTTATACGTATATACACATACAGCGCCTGGTGTATACCTGTACAGCATTAACGAGCGACGGGGCCCCGAGACTTGTGCACAACGGTCACGTACTCGGTAGCTCCTCGGTATAACATGCGCTGCGACAAACATCGTGTCGGATACTCGGATGTAGGTATATTATATTAGGTACCTACACGCCAAAACCGTTATTACACTATAAATACTTATATAGTTACATTATGCGTAATATTATATAGCCCACTTGTATATGTTGTAGGAATCTATAAGAACAAAAAGTCCCGGTAAAAAAGTATTTAATACATATAGTGTACCTACAGGTGCGTATCGGTATATCATAGTAAGTAATAGGGGATGGCGGCACTTCTCTCCGGACACCGTGATTTGCCCGAAGAAAAATGCCGCCCGCGGCCGGCATCGAACCGGCACCGGTGTGGGTCGCAATCGACGCCTTAACCCGCTCGGCCACTCCGTCCCCCATTATAATAATATAATACAGTAAAAAGCTTATACAATCAGAAACATCCGTATATTCAATGTAAGTTATAAAAAGTAATATACCTATACCTAGTATATAATAATAAGGTATATACAGTCAATAGCTTATAAAATTAAAATTAAAACAATTTAATTAAACCTTTTTCTTAAGCATTATATTATGAGTTATGACTTACGGATGTTAAAAAGGTAAATTTTGTAGGGAAATGGTGTGTACTAATTATAGAATCAAAAGAGACGCCGACTATGATAGATACTGTTTTGGATATGAGTATAATATGACAATTAATGTACGTCATGAACGAGTATTTTACACTGCACACTAACCTAACCAGTTCTATCAAATAATAGATAATATTAAAATAAAAAGTACAAACTAACAAGAATAAGTAGGTAGGTAAATCTACACTTTTTTCTGGGACTTTTTTTACGCAAACCTAAAGGGTGTACAGGGGGTATCTGGAATATAATATGACATATTATTTAAACTTATTTCCAGTGTAATATTACTAAAATATTGTTTAATACTCTAGACTCGTCACGCCCTTACCAACTAGGTATATATTGTATAATATTTATATTATACACCGAAGTACAGTACGCACCCGCCCCAAGGTCGACTCGGTTTAAAATAATGAGTCTGTTTTGGTAACAGTTATCCGCCCTCCACTTTCCCAAACGGCCAAACCCCTAAATTGGGACGTTCGCCCGATTTATTACGCAAACAAAAAGCGGACAAACCGTGACCTTTGTTTTTTGTAAACATCATATTATCTACATATCTACATCGGCCGTCGTAAAATAATATTCCAATAATGTAGTCAATTATTATCATTCGTATTCAGTGATATTATTAGAAACGTCGATTACTTACTTTTATTGACGTTTTGCTCGTTGTACCGAACAGGGCTATAGACCGATTGAGAACGTTATACCTTTTTGGCCGAACGATTGAGAACACTTAAAATTAGCAAAAACCTTTCAGCTGACCAAAAAAAAAAAAAAGCCAAAAAAGAATACGATTGAGAACGAATTTACGTGCAACGTTGCCATATAATTTAATTGGCTATTGAAAGATTCATTAATATAACTATACCTAAAATAAATATTCTTGACAAAAGTCATAAATTAATAATTATAATCTTATAAAAATATAAATCACCTAATAATATGTAATATAATATAATATGAATAAAACATGTAATATAATATATAGAACTTATAAAAAATATATAATAATATACAGAATGATTTTTTAAACATGCTCACCTCCATGTATTCTGATTTTTAGAATTTTTAAGTATTCCTGAAGACTATATTTTCAAATTCCTAATCAAGGGGTGTTCTATGGAGGTACAAACTTCCATTTTTCAAATGAAAATCGCCCTATTTAGGGGGTGACTCTCATTAAAATGTTGATGTATCTAAAACAAAATTCTAACAAGTAGTTTCTGAGTTCATAAAATGTAATATTAAGGATAATACTCATTAAATATGGTGCTCAAATTATTGTTCGATTAAATTTGGCGACGTTGGAAAATAAATTAAATATCGAGCGTTCTCAATCGTGTTACCAAAAATAACGTTCTCAATCGTATTTTACCAGCGAACAGTCCCACCTTGGTGATTGTCATAAATTATAATTTATAAACGTTATTGATGAATCTATTCACTTATTATTGTAGTAGGTGTAATCATTTTCTAATCGTTTATTAAACTTGCGCATACGAGTACATTGTTCGGATTCCGACAATAAATCGCTAGTGATTTATGATAACGCTACCCAATACTAATTTTTAAAACAAACAAAATGGTCATCTTATTATCATCCATTATTGCTCGTATAACGCGTATAATATAATTAACATTGACGCTTTTCTTCAAATTTACTTAGATATTTTTTTATCCCCTATCATGAGATAAATTAAAATCACCGTTTTTTTTTTGTAAAAAAAATTAATCAAATAGTGTTTGTACCTACAACTTTGTCTTGTTAATTTATCCAAGACATAAAATACATACGTGGTCATAATAATATATGATCCGTAACATATAATATTAATGTCATATTATTTCAAATAAGGATGAGTTGGCACTTAGTGGAACTGACCCACTAAATAATTAATTGATAAACTGTATTCCATCTACGTGTTCTGTCTCAGATATTATAGTACCTATAGAATATTTTGTACCTACTGTGTTACCCTTTTTGTTGCATTAACAATTGTTTTCAGTCAGAATTGTATAACTCTTTCTATATAACTGAGTTATGAACAAAGTGTTGATTACTATATAATATTTAGATCATTGTATTATTTACGTAATTGTTTAATAGACATAATAGTGGTTATAAACTCCGATTCTAATGAACCCTATATCAAATGATAAATAGGTATTATGTTCACCAATTAAACAATTCATTTATTAATTGGATGAGTCTACATTAAAAAATTTAAACGTGTGAATTTTATACACCGAGTAAATGTTTACTGCCAATGGGTTTTAGGTTTTCTCGGCCACTTTATTGTGTTAGTTAATTAATTAGTAAGTTATTGAAGTTTAAATGAGTGGAAACGAGTGGCACAAGGGTACCCGCAAAATGTTGGCCCTCTATGTTTCGCCCATTTAAACTTTAAATATCTACTTATAACTAATTAGATAGCTATAATATAAACTTCAAAATTTTATTTTTATATGCCGAAGTACTCCAAAAAAACATTCTATTTAGTTAGGTATATAAAATAAAAATGCAAAAATGTTGTCATTCAAAAAAAGTATAACAATAAAAAATGTCGTTTTTAAATAAAATAAAATTATGTAAAAATAATATTTTCAAAAAAGTCAAAACTTTTTGAAATAATGAGTGTAGACACTTAAATGGAACACCTTGTATAGGCATAATATATAGGAACGACTGTATGATGAAATGCGAAAACCGTGTGGATTCAGCAAGTGTATACGGTTCTGCGTTGTTCGCGTGTAGGAAGCACCAGTTGATTGTGCAATTGCACGTCCTAACATCTGCGAAATAGATGTCTTTTAATTAATTTAACGAAGTCGGTGTAGGCTATATGTGTACTAATTTAAATGGGCAATAACAACGGGAGAACGGTATATATAGTGTGTACCCTTTTAATTTCAATTAGGCCCTGGTCGGCTTAAGTATTATAACTTATGGGTGGGCGGTGGTCGCGGGGAGGGTAAAAGCGGAATTTAGAGGGGAAGGCGTATTGTATTCGTATAATAATTGTAATATACGGGTGATGGGTTTCTATTAGGTCCCATATATTACAAATAATTAACACTAGCCCTGTACGTTGGTTAATTAGTGTATAAGGGAAACGATAACAGACGTATAAATTGGCTAAATTAATTTAAATGGATCCGTCCTAATTAAGCGGAAAACAAATCGACACGCACGTCCAAGTTTTATTGGAATTTGATTTAATATAGCGACGAAGGACGACGGGCAAGTATGGCGGTCGCGCATGCTGCCACTGTTGTGTTAACAATTTGAATGTTCGCAAAAATCATATTGGCAAACATTTAAAAAGTGGTTCACCTAAATATGATATATATATATATATATGTTTATTTTTTAGCCGACAAAAACTAGTTGTAAGAAGACTAAATACCGTTTTTCGACAGTTATTAAAAAATACAACACAGAAAACAACTTCATTAATTATTTGCGTCAAATTAAATTAATAATTTAAGTAATTTACATGTAATAATATGAACTTTGAGAGCAAAATATAAAAATTAACCTACTTAATTAGCACAACGTCAACTTTTCGTTGCAAGTTTTTAAACTCGAGAAAAAAAACGAATTTACTTTACCATAGCATCTTATTCTAGTACTGTATTATGTAGTAGATGTGGTTAACCGATATTCAATTTATTTCAATTAGTATTGTGTGTTACGGTATGAGTATAAAAAACAGATATCATATTAGTACTTATTAACATAGCTATGTGCGATATGCCTCCTATGTAAGTTATGTAACGATTGAAATCAATTATAGAAATAGAAGTATACTATTTTCTATACATTTTATAATGCAAGTACACAACTATATATTTTTAAACGCTTTTTCAGAAACACAAATTTTGGTATATGTTGACTTATAGTTCTATTGTATCTAAGGATAAAATATTCTATAAAGACATTCATGCTTAGTTTTTATATTTTGTTTAGTTCTTTAGTGTATCTAAGTCTTAATTAATTTTAATTAAGAGGACACGAATTCGTTGTCTCTAAACAGTTTCTTGCGCACATACAATTTTAAATTTACGTACCGCATTCCAATACAGTTTTTCGTTTTTGATACAAGAGTAAATTTACCTGCAACCAAACTTAAAGGCGTATATTATCATATGGCATTATTATCAGTGTACTCAAGTCAGACATTTTCAATATTTTAATTTTCAATTATTGTATGGTTTTTTTCAATGTTATATTTTATTTCCTAATAACTCGTTTAAAAGTTAGTATGTTAAGTAGGTACCCTTAATAATTTTAGTACCTAGTTTAATAATTATCATATCATAGTCGATTCTATAATCTAAAACGTAATTGATCTTGTACTTATCGGTATAAATTATTGTATTTAGGTTCGCGATGATCAATATTTATTTATTTAATAGAAGAACTAATATTTTATATGACAATATGTCAATAATCAACTGGCGTTTAAAAAATTAACAAATGCATTGTTTCCATATTTTGCAGGAGCAGCTGGCGGAATGTTCTGCTATCATTGCCCAGCGCCCCCATTACACCCTACACCATCGACACGGATACCATCAATCGACTATCCGTTTTCGTCCTCACATCCATGTAAGTATTAATCCCACAGTAGTGTACTCTCTATATTAACCACAATTAAATGATCATTAAAAAAATAATATATAAAAGACCTGAATAAAAGTAAATTGACTGTAATCATATCTATATGCTTGGAGCCCCTACTTATATCTACACATATTTTGGCATTTGTACCTATATAGTATATTATATGTTATTTATTATATCATACGTGCGAATAAATAAAATATATACGAGTGTACAACAAGCGGATCAAATTTTGTAAATTATAGATTAAACGCCAGTAGTTTTGTATTGAATCAAAGTGCATTATTTGGATATTTTGGATCGAGTTCCTTTTTTTGTTGATTTTAGGTAGGTACATTTTATAATGTTTTTCTGTTTGCTATATAATGATATGTCTATATATATTTCATCTATTGTTTTCCCAGAGTAAGTTTTCCCTTAATTATTATCAATGGTATCTTCAATTTTTTTTAATTGCATTTATTATAAGCTTTTATATAATATGGCGGCGATGGTGAATTTACTGCATTAAAATAGCGGCATTAAATCTAGGTTTAACAACGTAATAATATTGTACAATGAACTTCAACATAATCTTTTTGCTTCTAAAAAATACACTATACAGACACGACCGCATAACCCGGTAATTTAATTCCGGAAATGAAAATTTTTCCATGAATAATGAGTCTGGATTATCCTCCATTACCGGAGTCCCTATGTATGCAATAATAATAACGAGGCTTAATTCTTTGTTTTGAAAGTTTTCTGCGGGGGCTCAAAGATCCACAACGTGGTTAAAAATTTAAGTTTCAATTTCCGAAAGCTTGTTTTCACGGTGCTTGAATTTCCGTAAAAGTTCCGCAATATTGTCAGTCACGGGTTTTTGTATGCGAATAAAAGACGGAAAAATAAAAGCTATATTGATAAACTTTTGTACTACGTGCACCCCGGCTCCCGAGAAGAGTTCGCAACGTCGTGACTGGTAATGTTATAATTCGGTTTAAGCCGATTTCCATGGAGAGAACGGGTGGATTTAAAGCCGATTTGGTTGTTCTTAAAAAACCGTAACTCCCATTTTACAGAAAAAAAAATCCCAATACATAGCTTTTAAAATAATATCAAACTGCCTCGCGTACGATTAAAAAGAAAAATAATAATAAATATAAATAAAATAAAACCACGGTAACCCGATAGTGTGTGTTTGAGAGTTATTATATTTCTTCCGTCCCTTGGGTCCAAGAGGCCGGTTGCTGGTAGTGCATAATGGACCACAGTGCTGGGTAATTGGCGCCCATCTGTCTGACGGCCCAACAATTTGTATTTAAGCACTGGCCCGTCCGATTCGATTGGTATTTCGGGTGTTCTGACGGAGTGTAACGTGATTAATCAATGATACGCGTTGAGGTCGTATCTGAAAAGGGGATTTTTTGCTACTGGGGAACAAATAATATATAGATTGAGTATATATAGAATGCGAAAAATAAGATTACGTACATCAATGTTCACGAGTGTTTATGTAGTTATGAAGGGTCAGAAATTAGGGACCTTCTGCACACTTTGATCGCAACCATGGCTAAATATTAATGGGAAATTCAATGTTTACATGGCACCCACCAAAAAAGAAACGAGTATATTAAACATACTTACATCATGATACATTAGGTGGATAACGTTTGTATAATGAACAAATTGTGTTAGGAATTAAATTAATAGTAAGTTAAATTATAAGTTATAAAAATATTGTACCTATATAATATATATATATTATAAAATATATTTCTTATAAATTAATATGGGTATACATAATCCTTTTATGTACCTATTGATTTATTCTCTAATAACACTTAAATAAGTGATAAATATATAAATGATCAATGACGACTATAACCGTATTCATAAGTAGGTAATGTGATTATAACAACTATTGTGTATAGGTACCATAAAATATTAATAACGATGAACCTTTAAATTGTAATTTTCGAACTATTGTGTAAACCTGATCAGTTATATTAATCATCAATAACTTCATGGTAGCATAGTAACTATTTGATTATCCTATAGTACCTACGCAAGCGCCCTTTTGGTAATTCCAATGTTTAGGTACTATATATCCACCACTTTGCCGAAAAACCATTATGGCTCATTACGCCGGTGCCAGACCGAGCTGTGTATGAATATTTCAAAGGCGCAGCTAACGAAAATTTCCATAATGCAATCCTGAAGGAAACCCACTGCCCCCCCAAACCCGCTACCCTTGATCCGTAATTAGGTTCATTCCTCCTTAATTAAATTCCGGATAGAATCCGTCCCGAAGCCCCTCGGGACTTCTCGGTCCTGCTCGGCGTCTTGTTCCATGATTCACTTAGGAGTTAAACGTTGTTAGGCGACGATAGCTTTTACTGGGATACCATCATCCCAGTCCCTTTTGCAATTCCTCTTCTCTAACCCACCTACTCTAGTTTTGCCTGGGCGGGACGGACCTTTAACTACGTTTTCAGTTTTACACCATCAGTCACGTACAGTATAAGTAAGGGAGAGTAGGTAGGTTCATTGATTTACAACCTAACTAATGTTTTCACGATCCCTTGATATTTGTAAATTACAAATAGTAAATTATATCCGGTCATTCGTTTCCACCTTATTTATAAAAAAAAGTTAAAGTTAATTTCATTAAAAAATAATAAAAAATAAATTGTTTGTGTACTTAGTTAAATTATCTGAATAAAAAAATTAGCAAATACAGCTGCTTAATTAATACCCAACTTTGAAAAAATGGTAATCCTAATAAAATATGTCGACAAATTTTAAATTTTATTACAGGAAAAATATAATTTTTAGGTTTTAGGTAGATAATAATTATGTGTTCATTTTTCTTGAATACTCTTTTCATGGCAATAAAACAATATTCAAACACTATGTAAACCTAAAACCAAACCCCCTAACAGCCAATTCCATCATCACACTTTATTTATAATAATAAATTGTTATTTAGTTATCAAATCCTAATTTAATTAAAATGAAATATTAAAATTACAATTTGATTCATCATATATGTCATAATAGTAAATCGGTAATTTAAAATTATTATTAAAAATGTACCTACCTACATCTTAGTGTTTTTACTAACACAACCAATAGTGCAGTGTGAAAGATATTTTTAAAATTTCAATTTAAATATTAAATTATACATTCCATTTTTTCTCTTTCCGCTAAATACAATACTTTATGTTAAAAATGTTGAAATAATTATTATTAGGAAATTATATAGAACATTTTATAATGCAGTAATGATGCAGGACACAGGTACCTATCATATTTTTAGATTTCAACGTTAATAATATTACAATTTAAATTCATATTTCTGCAATTTGCCCAAAAATAGTGAGTAATTACAAGAGTCAAAATTACTCTTATAAACTGTGATTTGTATATACAGTTGTCAATCTTATGATTATTCTGTAATATTTTTAGAGCTGTCTGAGTCCTAAAATCCAACTCCATAACGAATAGGTATTACCTATACTTTTAATTTAAAAAAATTGCATTCAGTTGGCCTGTTTTTAAATCACAAATCTTATGCAGTTGTGCTTTTACTTTTTAGCTATACTTCGTTTACTTTATAACAGAGCTTATTAATTAACAATACTATATAACATCTTAATATACACTCATATTAATATAATATATGCTATACCTAATTAATATCATCGGTTATGTTTTATTTTAGACACTAGTTATTCGTATCACCCTGCAATTCATGATGATTCATTTGTTAGGCGTAAACAAAGAAGGAACCGAACTACATTTACACTACAACAGGTATGTCGTATGTTTGTACTTGAAACTTTTTTATACTGTATATAATCAAAAATATTTATATTGTGTTGTCATAATAAATGATGCATTCTTCGTTTTTTACCACGTTATATAGCCATATAGGTACTATTCACAGATTGAAATGTTTATTGTTTATAGTTCCACACAATATAATAGTTATTAAGTAACCAATATAAACTTACTACTTACTACTTAGTATACGTGTACACTACAAGTATACACACTGATTTTTGTCAGGCATGATCACTTCTTTTTTCATTTATAAACATTTTTATTTTTGGATTTTTTTATGCAATTTAGGAGTGTGGCGTGGCGATGAAATTTATTTTCAATGAAAACTACCCTTTTCACAATAAATTATTAAGCCGAAGATGTTTTTGAAAATGTGGATAAAACAAAATGTTAACAAGTATTTTCTGGGTTAATAAACTTGTTCTAAGGATAATAATCCTTAATAATGATTGTAGGACAAAATATAAATATTTAATTAATGTAATATTTATTTTCGGTTAATTATTTAAAAGGCTTTCTAACAATATTATTTACTATATAAATTTAAAATCAACATTTAGCCCCCATGTCTTTAAACCTATTTTTGTATGACATGATATCTAATATGATACTATCGATTATGGATAC
>WHPZ01573977.1:0-11271 GCA_016617965.1 Macrosiphum rosae | reverse complement strand
GCGTAGACGGGCCACAGCCCACTTAGGACCCTGAACAGAGACGATTTACCGCATCCGTTGGGGCCGGTGATCAGCAGGTGTTCGCCGGGCTTCATTGTCATCGTCAGGCTGGACACGACCACGTCGCTGTTGGGCGTCACAATGGGCACGTCGTACAGCGATATGCTGCCGTCCGGACTGTTTTTTACGACGCCTGCGAACAATGCGCCAAAGTCAACAATTTATTGTTTACATTGTGCGTATATGAGACGATAACATTATAACGACGACTCCCGCCGATGTTTTTTTTATTATAATTTAGTCCGTACATAATATTATGACGCAGTGGCGTACCCGATACTCGTCATGGGAGGAGGAGGGGAATATCCAATTTTCATAATTAAAAGTCTTGATACGGAGGTGCTATCCCCCTCGACGTTATCGATAGTCTATCAACTGCTGGTATTCTTTTTTTTTTTTATTACTATTAAATAATAATGTTCACTTTTTAATTTTATTTAAAGCTAATTTAACGACTTTATTGTTACCTTTATATAATAGTAATGATGATATTAAATTAACATAATATAGAAAAAAAACCGAAGCTCAAGATAATTGTTTTCTGGAATGTTAATAAAAGGCAACCCTCTGCCACAGCGGTAACCAATGTTGTTTCACTACAACACCACTCATCAACAATTTAAATATTACTTATTGTAATCTATCTAATTAACTATAGGTAGGTACTCGTTCAATATTTAAAAATTATTTTTAAAATATTACAGTCTATATGATGATTGAGATTTTAGAAAAAATGTTTTGATAAACTTTCATTATTTCTTCTAAGTATAAAAACAAACTATCTAGATAGTTCTCCACACAATATTCAAAATTAAAAACCGAACTATCTCGCAACCAGTCTTGTAAATAGTACTTGAGTAAAAGTATTCAAATACTTTTTAAGTACTCAAATACGCTCACGGTTGTAAATGCTTAGGATATATTTATTTTTTTGGGTACGTCGTTAAGTAATGATAGTACTTACGACAAACGAATGGCCCATAATAATACACATTTTCTCACACCGTACCGTCCGCGATATACCAAAAAAAATGAAATAGCCAATATGTTTTTATTTAGTACGTGTGATGGGTTTTTTTTTTATTAATTATTATTGTTTACGTTGCGATTTTGAACACACCGGAACACTATATAGCTGATACAACCGGTATTCTATACCGACGACTCGTAATAATATTTAATAGCGTCAAAAGTTTCTATTGCACAATCGGCGGCGGCCAAACACACGATTTCAGCCTCGTGCGCGAAAGCCAGTTAAAACGTGTAATACGAGGGAAAAATAAAATATACCGTTACGGCTTCATCTCCCGTAAAACGGAACTAACTCTTCTTTCCGGGGCGTATTATATTGACTATAATATACCCGTCCGAAACGAAAAACGATTGGATAGGTCTCTGCGGTATAATATTATTATTGTTGCATTACAATTATTATTATAATTATTATTCGTCTGCTCTCATAATATCATGCGCGACAGACACGGCTCCGAAATATGGCGCATAGTCTTACCTCTGATCACGAGTTGTCCGTCCTTGTTGTAGTGCAATTTCGGTAACATCTTGTGCACTTTTGCGTTGGCCAAACCGTTTCGGCGGTATTTACACTTGCTGACGTCGTTGAACACGTCGAGCATGGCGCCTACCCTGTACGTGTAACCGGCCAGCTCGACAATTTCCTATATGAGTAATAATGCAAAAGAGAAAATCGGTAAGTTGTTACGTGATCGCTTGCGAGGCTCGGAGACTCGTAATAATAAATGATAATATAAATAACATATGAGGGGCACAATATATGTTTTTAAAGTGAAGTCAGTACACAGAATTCAAAGACGACATATAGTTTTGCATGTTTCTTTTTTTTTTATGGCTCGGGACCGCGAAGGGGTAGAATATAATGTATCAAAATGAAATGAATTTTAAAAAAATATGATACTTAAATCTGCAGGTCTCGTATTTTAAACGATTGTTTTAACATTGTTTGTGGCTTCTATTTTAAAGTTTATCGTGCATATAATTCATTTTTTAGGGGAATATATAATATATTATATAGGCACTTATATCATAACGTTTTGTTGTGCTATAAGTTCCGAGCCATATATCATCAATATTGTTCTGTATTCTATTTTGAAGACGTTCAACGATTTCAGTTTAATATTTTTTTATATACCTACCTACGATGAACGAGTGAACGACGATATACTAGAATTGCGTACCTTATATGAAGTCATTAATCTCTCGACGGCATCGGCCCCGGAAGCCAGCAGATTTCTCGCCGTGGTCAGGTATTGAGTCCGCTCGCTCACTCCTCCGTCAGGAGAATCGTTGAGTTCTGAAATTGACAAGCAGTGTGGTAAAGCGTGTGCCACCGACACAGTACCATTGATTATAAATACGAATCATATAGTACCTATTTATAATCAATGACAGTACTTATACAATTATACGAATAGTGTTCTTAAAGAAATCGATATCACACGATGTGTATAAACTGCAGTGTATTACAATATTAGAGTGTGACATAGATAATACAATATATTAATACCTATATTAAGATCCTGTTATTTTTACATAATGTCTAACCCAACCTAACCTACGCGAGTACTTTTTTTGTCTTTTCATAGAATTTTATATTTTCATGGTTGCAGAGCCACGGCGTTTTTGCAAAAAAAAAATTCTGTAGTAAATCAACTTTTTGTACTAATGATTTTTTAGATATTTTACTTTTTTAACCCTTTTATTCCCGAGCAGAATATTTTGATATGACGACTATAGGAAATTGGATTTTTATTTAAATTTTAAAAGCATTTACATATTTTTAGGCAAGAGGATTTGAGTGTCTGCAACATGCAGGGTTATATCGCGTATCTAAATTGTACTGCTCAATTAATTTCAATTTTAAATACTCTAAACAATGTTAAATCATAGTACAAATTAGAATTTTTTAAATACTTTTAATTTATTTCTACTATACAAACATATATTGGCCATTGACTGATGTAATGGATGTTTTACGCAAAATATACACAATTTTTATGGTCGTCTGCCGCCTCGGTAAAATGTTTAAAACTTTAAAATAATTCTGCGTGGGACGTTGTATAATAGATAATTACACGAAAAAGTGTTCTGTCAACAACTTCAAAAAAAGGCAGTAAAATATTAGTACCATTATAGTTCGTATTTCTGCACTCGACTCCGAAGCCGAACCCCTGACCTAATGGACTGCTCGTTAACTTGGATACTTTTGGACTAGAGTTTGTTCAGGTGATTTTTTTTTCGCAGTTTAGCACATCGTATATACAATTTCGGCAAGTGACGACTTTTATTGTAAGTTATGATACGTAGGTATTTAATGACATTGAGGATTTCAGTGCGTAACCTCTACCCTGGTACACATTACCTGCTATTCTTGAGCTAGTTATGATCGGTAACGACACGACGACCATTCCGGTTCCGCTCCATACGTATTTCATGAGGAACTGTTCTAGGACCACGTACCACAGTCTTTGCGAGAATATCGCGTTCATGTGTCGGGCCAACGACTGATAGGCGTTTTGCAAATGTATCATTTCCACCTGTACAGAAAATAAAAACGACGAGTGTGTTAAAGACGAAAGCCAAAATTAACTTTTGAAAAAACTAATTAAAATAATACAATCAATAAAACTATAATTATATGCAGACAAAAGAAACAACAACAATATAATTTATAAAGTACACATTTTTCTTGGTGGCGGCCATCGGTATTCATTACCAGAATTATACCAGATGTTAAAAAAATTCAGATTTGTGCATAATGCAGACTTTAGAGCATAATTTATTCCGTTACAAGATAATATAATTCTTGAGGAAGTCAGATGCACTGGTTGGATGATAAATTGATTTCAACAACTATCAGTAGTTAATTCTTCTTCACAGTTTGTGCATTATGTTCACATACGAAATTATATGATTTTGTTATTTTCAAGATCATAACTTTGGAACTTGAAATGTATTATGTACATCAAGCTATTCGTTCTGTTTTTATTTAAAAATCAAAACTTTTTCTTTATACACCCTAATCCCAGCTCATTTAAAGGTGGAAATCTAGTTACATTCAAAATTGTATGAATCATTTATTAGAAAACGTAATAAACAACAATTAATAAATTATTCATATATAACTCGTATAGATAAAACAAAACCCTCAACTAATTAGTTGCACGATGTAAATAGTAAATACCAATACCAGTTATACCTACGTAATTTTATAAAGTATAGCAGCACAAGTGCACAACTATAACATAGTAAAAACTTTAAAAAGCTCTATTGGAGAAAGTTCAACAACTTTCAGAGTGCGCTAACAGCTAGTGTCCAACAATACAACATCAAGTTTTTTTACTCTGGAAAAAGTTTGGAAACATACAATTGTGCTGTTGATAGCACTAACTTAACAAAGCTCTACTGAGTACCGGTGGATAGAAGATATATCCAACAAAATGTCAGTGTGTTCCAACATGTCCAACAAAAGTCCGCTAACATAATGTTGTGCCGTTGGAGTATAAATTGTGCAGCACAAAAGTCAAAATATAGCTCTCCCGATGAAAATAAAGTCCAACAAAGTCTGGGAATTATCCAACACTATCAGACGAATTCGTCGGATATATTCCATATTATGTTTCCGTCGGGGTTGTGTTGCTAACTATTTATGAGGGTCTTATACTCTTTTACCTACATCGGCTTTACCTTAAGGTATAATATTAAGTGCAATTAGGCTGACGAACTGAATAATAATTGTCGACGTCCGGAGTTGAGGTAAAGAGCGGTTCAACTCACACACAGTAATGTTATTGGCGGGTGTTTATCCGCGTTTAAAAATAATAAACGCACCGTACATGGCGACCTTAACCCAAATGACAGTATATACTAGGGATATTATAACCGCCGTCAAAAACTCGTTTGTTCCATAGGTATATCATATATTTTGTCGCTTTAATAATGGCACTATATATACGCGCGTAAACACCGAACTAATTACCGTAGGTAATATCTATAATAATAACATAAAAAACCTTCCCCCAAGTGCCTACTTAGTGCGAGATCGGTTGGGGTTCGATAACCCGCGTCAGATTATCATACGGCACTATCATATTATGTTGCACAGCCGTCACTCGTCCTGTGTCAAGGCTAGCCACTGCAGAACGATAGTATAATAATGTTACGCCGTTTAATTAATAAGACCGATCGTAAGTATAGGTATAGGTAGATTTACGTTTTATGTACGCGACAATATTGTGCTGCTATCGACACACTCGTTTTATTACTATATCATTATATAGGTATTACAGCACTGCATTGCGCATAAAATGTGCATAAACACGTCATATATTATGAGTATATAGGTACTACAGTCGTGCAGAAATAAAACGATTCTTTTTTTGCAATCTATTCGAATAGAAAAAAAAAAACAGCACAAAAACTGTTCGAATACAATATTGTTTTAAATGTCAAGGTTTTTGAAATGTGGGTGTTTTGAGAATTAAAAGCACACTTTTTAAGGATGGATTATTTTTGCGCACAAACTTTTTTTTTGTCACGAATTTTTTCCGTGTTCAGATTTAAAGTATAGGCACCTCTACCTAGTAACCAAAGAATGAGAAAAAAACTGTAAACTGTAAACTGTATAAAAAAAAATTGGACTTAAAACACTATTATTTCTTACGAATAAGTCGAAATTGTATTCGAATACGTTATACTCTGTATAACCAGTCACCAGTGTACCTATATACAAAACTATATTAACATCGCATTATAGTACTATTACGCTGTTTATAATAAGTAAGGAATGTATTTTTGTTTTTTACCTTGTGGCCACCGTAGAACGCGATCTCTTCGGCGTTCGTGATGACCCTGGAATGAATGTGACGGAGGTAGGCCTTCCTGTCTGCCTCCACGGCGACTAAGGAACCGAATTTCGGCGACAGCATGCGCAGGATCTGTCCGGTGATGCTGATGACGACGATGGCCAATAAGGGTCCTGAAACCACAGAACGAAAACAACACGTTCGATTAACAACATTCTATTTACTATGTGACATGTGTGTATATTACACACTGATATTTTTACAGAAGACGTGCAGAAGGATCCAAAGGGTGAAACAGGACATTTAACCCTATATTAACAGGGCTTGGCACGTTGCCAAACATGTGTACATCATAAAGCATAGTAAACGCGATCCCGAAAATAGCAAATTTTTTTCTAAACGTATATTTTAATTAACTAATGTGTGTTAGAAGTACCTATCAAAAAGTAATTGAATACATTTTAACAAGCACAAGTGATCGACTTTTTAATAATTACGGTTTCGAGCTTGGTCGCACTATCTCGCATTAGATTTTGACAGTCGACTTTTGAAACGTGTTTTGGTGGGTTTTTTTTCGACCAAAATTCGAACACGGTTATTAAAGTTCGACGTTAAAATGCGAGACAATATGATATTTGAATGTACGCAGTATAATATTATTATCATTTACAGTGTACGCTATTGTATACATTAACTACGTAAATTAATAGTATATAATAATAATAATAATAATAATAATAATAATAATAGGTACACTGTTATTACCATAATCTATCCGTGCCGGAAATGCTTAAAGTTTTCATTTTTATTCGTCTGGCTGCAGCTGCAGCAGTCCAACGGACATGCCTCGTCATAATAATAATAATAATAATACGACGTTATAAACGGTTGGTAAGTATATAAGTAAGTAAGCAAAACGCTTTCGTGGAGGTAAAGTGCAAAATGTCCTTTATCCTAGTATATATCTATAGCACGAGATGATCCCACGACCTGCGCCGTGTCTCGAAACTTTCTCTTTCCTTGGACACACGCATGGACAATTTTCTGTGGTAAGGTTTTGTTATTGAATTCACGTGTATGTATGTTTTAGAAACTTACGAGTCATTAGATTTATTTAGTTCGTAATTTTTGTTTTTATTCTGAAAAATACGTGATATTGTTATACCTATACAGAGTAAACAACACATGAGGACAGTCGCCGAATCACTTATATAATAGGTAACAGTATACCTACACTTGCGTATCTTTACTCTCCGGGTGTGAGCGATAACGTGAAAACAACATAATTATTAAGATTTATTTTTATGCTTAGGAGCACAGAATTAAAATTATATACCTACCATATTTCAAACTATAGTAAACAAGTAAAAAAAAAAAAAATGGTAGGTATGGATAAAAAATAGTAAGACATATAATAATATAATACATTATATATTATTTTTCAAAAATGTTGTTACTTCAAATCATCTAGAGAGTAATGTCCAAAAAATGTGACGCTTTTTGATAAATAGGTATACCCTAAATAAAATAATTGAGCTGTATAATATGTATATGCATGTACAGCATTTTGGTTTCACGAAGACGATTTTAATTGCAGCTAAGAACATTATAATTGACCAACATAGATATAATATTGTGATTCGTTATGTGCGTGAATGCGTGATAATAATATCATTGCTTTCGGATGTGAATAATATATAAATAATTAGTGTCGTTATTATAAATCTGAGTTTTGAAATATAGGCGATACATGAATACCTACATGATATACTCCTATTCAGTATACCTATATAATTTATAACGAATAATTATTATAAAATAGAGTTGTGAAATATATAATATATAATACACAGATTTAAATTTTAATAGTATTGCTTACGGTACAATGTCGTGTAAAGTTCAAATAAAATCTTGACGCTTGTAAATTCTCATAACCGTATGTACAATTTATAATAATTAATAGTTGAAACTATAAATTCATCAACAACATCTCTACACGCGTATATCCATTAAATACTTTTGCCAATACTGCAGTTCGAATGTCGACGTGTTAAGGAAATAATAAAACAAAATAAACAGCTTTATATGTGTGAATTGTAAGTCATTAATTTGAAAAGACCATTAAATTAATATATTTTGGTGTGTTTAATAACCTGAACCTGAAGAGACCTAAGATGTTAAATCCACTTAAATTTTAATAACACGGGCATACATTTTTAAAAAGTATTAAAGTCTGTTTTCTTTCTGGATTTTCCAATTTAATTTAATTTTCTAATTTATTTAAAAAGAAAACCAGACCATACTCGTATATAATTATAGTTAAGACTTAAAAATTTCAAATATTTAATGTTATACTATGTGAATTATTAACTACTTGTATACATGAGGATAAAAACCTACAATTTAATATTCTAATCTAGTGAAACTGGACAATTGAAACTGCATATTATTATTATATATTTTGTTCTCATAAATAAAATAAAAATGCTATCATAATGTACACCACTATACACCTCGACCTTCGAAATTTTATGTTTTCGATTAACAAAAAAAGTCATAATAATATATAATATTCATTACATATTGGGAAACCAACATTTTGAATAGAAAATTACATTTTGTAATTAAAAAAAAAGTGCCTAGTGAAATGTCTAAAATAATAAAATATTGGTTGGAACAATCAAGCGACCGAAACAGATATTGGCAATGACATTATAAACAATTATTTCAAATACACGGCACCACGGCAATCGTACTCTAAAGGCCATCAATAATTATTATTCGTTTTTTTGTTTTAATGGGCTTAAAAACATTATCAAGTAATCGGACGAGAACGGTGAGATAATTATATTTTTTTTTTACTTATTAATGGTATAATAAAATTATGATTATTTACCTATGCATGATACTATAAACTGTAGATTAATCGTATCACGTAATATTATACAGTTTCTGGAAAAATTTTATCACCTCCCAGACCACAGCTCATATCGATCAAATTTTTAAAAGTATATAAAAAATAATGGATTTATATCAAAGTAGTTGAGATGAAGTTATTTCCATACAATATTATAATACACTAGACTCTAGAGGAAAACTGCAATGTTATAATTTATTTAGTTCTACACGTTTACATGATAATTATCAATGTCCAACGAAAAAGGGGAATTAAATAATTTAGACGACAAATCAACGTGTTTGGCAATCGTTTCCATTGTTATGAGTAATTTTTCCATATCATTATCCACACTCGCGCTACGATATTTTTTAAATTATTATATTATCATAACGCACACGGTGAACAGCATCGATACAATATCTCATACAGCTCGAAGTTCGTTGATGTAGGTACTTCATGTACTTTAATTGCGATTTACGAGTGCACTGGGTACCAGTATAGTGTTACCAAGTACAATGGAATATAAGTATAATATAGTTTAAATGGTTTTAATTTTTACCAACCCATAACAGCTATAACAGCTCTGCGGGTTAGGTTAGATTAGGTCCATGGAGGGCTAAATATGTTTATTTTTAGTTTCTATGTATACCTATTATAGGTCCTATATATTCGTTCTAAAAGCCCGTTGTTCGAGGTATATGGTTTGAATTTTAATATATGTACATTGTACATATATTAAGTCGTATATCAAATTGCGATTACAATGTTTTTTTATCGTTTTATTTTTAACGTGACCATGAAAATATTTGACTCTAAAATGTTTGGATCAGATTTTTTAGGACGGCATTAATGATTATTATTCTACGAGTGCCGTCTATAAGTTTCTATATCACTCAATTTACTTTATATCATTATGACACTATTTCATTCTTAATACCATAATAAGAAGGGACTCGTTTCTTATAATAAATTTAATATATTTTAATTTTTACGGGCTGAGATGTGTGTGTAAATCACAGGAGTTGGCAACATCCTGCATAATATAGGCACTACAATATTTTATTTTTATTATAGTAAAATATGTATAAGTTTATATATAACACGTACATATAAATTACGGAATCTCTATATGATAATTTAACAATAACCGAAAAACCGAAAGCGATGGATTTGATACTTAATCATATTATATAATATTTGAAAATGTTCAAGATAAATATTTGTGTATAATATGATGACATTGCCATTTATGCGTGGATGCCCCTCCTAGATCTTCGGTCCTGCTGCAGTTAATCCATCTCTAAACTTTTGAATTTCAAATCGAAAATTAAATACATATTTTTATTTCATAGTATGGAGCAAAGAACTCTTTTTTCGAAGTCGATGTACAAAATATTTCAATAATATTGAACTAAATATAATACTTTTGAAGCATTTATGATTTATAATAAAACGAGCTACGAGCCCGTGGAAATATTGTTCTAGGTGTTTGAGCCCTTTGAGCATCTATAGTTGTATATGCGGTTGGAACCTTCTCCCCCGTACAAAACGTCATCCCTCTATTACATTATTATAGTCGATACTATAAATACGTACAACTACTGTACGACGACTATAACCATATAATTGTGCAGGTCCATGGCGGACACGGCGTATGTTGTTATTAATTTATCATTGTTCATTATATATATTATTATATGGATCATCGCTTGCGGTCTCTGTCGTCAATGTACGAAATCGAATGTAACCGATATTTACGATCGTTTCTACGTCACGAACAATATGCATGTACCGACATAGCAAGGACCTTTTTTTCAAGGATCTCCGGTGAAAAAACCGATTATGCAGTTACAATTCCCGTTAAATACATATACACATGGACGGACGACGACGATACCTAATTATTAGACAATATAAGTAGTAGGTACATAATATTATTATATTTTTATACCGATGACGATTAGGTATTACAATTTTGCTGTAAAGATACGTCCGTGGTGATTGGTCCAACGCAGTATACCTATGTGGTAACATAGGTACGTAATAATAATAAACCATCTCGAATCTATTTTTTCGGAAGGTAAGTAAGTAGAAAAAATAAATAAATACCGGGTAAGAACCACGAGAAACCCGATCGGTTTTTATATTTATTATACGATCAGATTATTTATTCATTCCGTTTTAAATGTGTAATCCCTGAAACAGTAGGTCAAGGTGATTTTGTGTACTAAACAGCGACAACATTATACTGGTTATTCCAGTAATACTCAGTTCCTAATGAGAAAATATACATAGATATATCATACCTATATGTATCATATTATAATATGCTAAGTAACTTTAATACTTTAATAATAATAATCATTATAAAATATAATATAGTCTCTGCTCGGTTCTTTGTGTATTATATTATTATGCATATTCGGTCTACGAACAAAACATTTCCAGAATTTTGTGAGCTATTATGACGTA